>JAIPRK010001135.1:0-92540 GCA_025469195.1 Chaitophorus viminalis
AATAATAATAATAATAATAATAATAATAATAATAATAATAATAATAATAATAATAATAATAATAATAATAATAATAATAATAATAATAATAATAATAATAATAATAATAATAATAATAATAATAAACATTGTGTCGCGTTATTGTTGAATAATATACGGCTATATGGGAATACGTGTTATAATAATATTATTTTATCATGGTTTAAAATAATAGCTAATAAATAACACACCACACCACAGCAAACACTATGGAAATTAACACACAATATCTTAAACAATAATAGAATATAATGTTTCATTAGAGATGTTGTGATTTAGACTTTGGAGTAAAAACATAACTCATATAGATAAGTTGTAGAATAAACAAGTCCATTTAATTAGTTGGCAACTTTTAAAATAATTTACTTTAAGAGCTTTAGTTTCGTTATAATTAAATTCAACTAATTACGCAGTAATTAGTAAACTAGAATATTATGAATGTATAAAATGTATGATTATCCAAGTAAATGGAATTTAGAAAAAGTAGATATTTCAAATATAAAATAACAACTTGTTAAAAAATTATAATGAATGAAAGATCGTAATGTAAAATTTGTGTCACTAAAATTTTAAACTATTATTCAAACAAATTATATAAAATCCTTACACCGTTTTTTGACGAAAGTAGTCTATTATTTTGTGTTACTGGTAATACAGATAATTTGGTATCTTGCAAAGTTTTTATGCATTATATAAAATGCCAACAATTATTAAGCAATATACATAATACGAGTTTTACCTAGATATTATGTATAATGCCAAACGTGGAGTAGGTAATGTGATAAAAATAAACAAAATATGGATAAGATGGAGTTCTGAAGCAGTTATATGCCAGAAGTCGGTTTACAGTTATAGTCAGAAAAAGCTACTACAAATGTTCGAAGTTTTAACAGATACAGAAGTGACGTTACGAACAGTCGCAAATTAACAATCCACAGAAACTAGCCAAGAATTTTTAAAATGTGTTGACCAAGTGTCAAAATTAATAAGCAAAAAAAAAAATACAAATAGTACAACATTAATCATTATTGAAAATGAAATTGAGCAATTGATGACTGTGCCAACGTAAGTTCAACTATTCTGTTCGGAGGGAGGAGCGGTTATTAGGATCTTGCCATGCATTTTCGGCGCAAAGGGACGGCTCCAATGATGTACAATGAGAGGCATCATAAGTGGCGATTTCCGTACCAAAATCAAAATGAGTGGCTGGAAATGCGCTACCTCGCGCGCATAAGTTTGTTTACGGAAAAATAATCGAACCCTCACCCTGTCACGCCGCGTGACCCATTTCGAGGACGAAATGAAATGCAAACACATAGCGTAGACGTAGTACCTATGCTCCTGGTGTACCGCGGTTGTATCTCACGCGCGCGAAGAAGGCACGACCATCTGCACGACGACCACGACGACGAGGACGATGTCCACCGCCGCCACCGTCGTCGCCTGCCCCGGTCGTCGCGTCTCTCGGCGACCGCGAGCGATGCGGTCGAGGTCACATTTTTTGTCTTTAGCCGCCGCGGCCGGTTCCGTGCTGTTCCCCCTCTCCGGTGCCACGATCTCCACGCGTAATTGGTAAGACCGCCGCCGCGTGCAGCGCTCTCTCCGACGGTACGAAAAAAAAAAGAAAAAGAAGAAAAATAATAATAATAATAATAATAATAATAATAATAATAATAATAATAATAATAAACACGACGACGACGACGACGACCACGTTATCACGTGTCCACCGCGCCGCACCGACCGATTGCGCGCCGCCCGCCGCCGCCGCCGTGCAGGAGAGTTTGCCAACGGTCCGTCGTCCGCAGTACGTATCGGGTCGCCGTCGCATGCAGTTGTTCATCGTCCGTCCGCACAGTCCAATCGCTTGCGCGCGCACACACACACACACACACATTTGACGCACGCACGTCGCGGGAATCTCGCTATCACCTTTTCTCCATCCTTCACCGTTTTTCCATCAGCGCACCGGTAACCGGCCGAACGTTGTACGAAAACCGCGCACCGAGAGCTTACCGATGACCACCCGACCGGTATCCCGCCGTTGACCGCGGCGCGTGACGTTACACGCTACCACCGTCCGACTGGCTTTACGCGCGCTCGTGCCTCCTCCGCAACGTCTGTCCGCGAATATCCGGCCCTTATTCGCCCTTACCACCTCATTTGCGTTCAGTCCTCTCTCATTACCCTCCCCCGGACGACAAAGCACGCGAAATGACCGCCGCCAACGGGTTCATCATCGGCGATGGTTCCTGGAACTTGCAGATCTACGTGTCCGATCTGCAGGTGGAACGCACGCTCCGCGTCAAAGGCGACTTGCACATCGGAGGCGTCATGCTCAGGCTGGTCGAAGATTTGGGTGAGCCAAACTTATCTATCTATACTTACTTACTATTGCCGTGTCCTGTTTCTTGCTTCCCGGTACCTGTAGGATGTGTACTCGCGTAATATCATTATTATTGCTAATTTGTAGGTACCCCCAATACTCCTTATCAAATTTATCGCTTTCAACGTGAAACTTTGGAAAAAATATTAATAAATAAAAAATATCATCGATTAACGTGTACAGGTATAGGTAGGTTCGTGCAGTAGCGTGGAAATCCTAATTATTGTCGTTTTACTACAGATAATAATTATGGTAATAATTATTATACCTGTAGATAATTCATAATAATATTGCTATAATAGGTCATCGTCGGGTTATGTCAATAAATAGTTTCGTAACCATTCGTATTTTGTCTAATAATAATTAACACATGTGGTTAAACTTGAATACGTATAGGTATATTATTATATTGGTCGGTTATCCAATAGTAACCATAATTGTTACGAGAAAATATTGGCTGTGCGTTTAAAATAAATAGAACGTATAGTATTTGCACAGAAATTAAATTGTCGTTTAGGTAGTATTGTTTGAAAATTATTTAATGTGAAATTAATAGTAATTCCCTTGTTTAATATAATATTTAATGTTAAATCTAATATGTATACCTAATTTAAAACTATGCTAAATGCGAATCATATAAATTAAAAAAAAAAATTATCGGATTCAAAACTGGTTTAATAATTAGGTAAGTAACCGATTTAATGATTAATTAATTACAAAACTATTTTACATTCACCAATAGGTTTTAATCAATGGTTTACTTACGACAAATCAAGCAAATATTGATAATTTATTTAACAAAATATGTTGTTAATACAATAATATATTTTAAAATATTAACTATTCATAATTTAATATTAGCATAATACGTTTATGTTGTATCCTGTTAGTATTTATTATTCATTATTAATATTACAACATAATATATGCATATAACTGTTCTTTACAGACTTTAATTTGTATAAGTGACTTTTTCCGATAAAACATTAAAAGGATACCTAGAAATGTACACGTGTAGCATGTTCTACGAACATCGATAATATAATTTATCGTGATGCAATATGATTGTTTTACATTCGCATCGGAAGACTGTTTTATTAGGTCGAATCACAATTATGAATTATATAAATAACGCACAATAATATTTAATTTTTATTATGAGTTAGGTATACAATTTTAATTATTTAAGTATGTATAATTAAATACAATTTTATTTTCACTCAATTGTATGTCTGTGTATCTATTTTCATTTGGTTACTGTTGTACTCATAAATTATTATTATTATCGACTCGATTAATAATCGATGATTGACATCTACACACTTGAAATCGAATTTGTTACTATTCATTTATTCACATTTATATTTATAACAAACTCGGGTACAATGGACACAATTCCGTAATATCTATATAGACAATAGACTTAGTTAATGACACTTATCATTTTGTAAATGTTTTAATAGGCTTATACGTATAAACAAAATCTATAAAGAATTTTGAACTGCATATTATTACAGTTGTCTATGCCCGTATATAACCTATGACCTATACTTCAATTAAGATATAGTTTACATAATATGTGAACTATATAGTTTATTATCGTTTTTAACATTGCTTAAATGTATGTTCTTACAATTTCTTTTCTAAAATATGCTAATAAATGTAATATTTAATACAAAAAAAAAAAAAAAAATGTTGGAAACCGGTGGCATGAATGTTTTTTTTTTGAATTCGTAATGAGTTTTTGGTTAAAAACAAGAAAAACATACATTTTAATGGATTAAGTTATGGGCAATTACAATATTGGAACGTAATCAATTTTTGTAAGTAATTTTCTTTTTTATTCGGTTGGATATTAAGAGAAATAATATTTAAAACAATTTACATTGGACATATAAGTACAATTCAATATATGAATATAAGATCTGACTGCCGATTTACATAAAGTATACACAATTATAATCCATAAAACATACTACCTAGTTTAATAATATTATACTATTTTATATTTACATATTAAATATGTAAATCTTTGTGGAATTTGTGAAATTTCAGTAACTATTATAATGATTTTAACATTGATTATTTTGTTTTTTTTATGTAACATAAATATTAGAAATAACTGTACCATAATATATTAACCATTGGCATCTAGTATCTATATTTTAAGTAAAAAATTGTTTAAAATTAAAATCACACACATACACACATACACTTATTTGCTTACATTATTATCCTTAACTATAGACTATCCAAACAATTACCTATGTATTTTTCTGACTTGCATTTAAAGTAAAGTTGTTTATTCTTTTTATTACAGATTGTTGGAATTTTAATAATAATAATAATAAAATAAATAATCGAAAGAATGTCGAGGAGAATACGTATAAAAAAACTAAACGTTTACATTGTGATTGATTATACATAAAAATATGCAAACATTTCAGTTCTCATCGTTATTAATTTATTATTAATATAAAATATTGAAAGTGTGCGTACTTATACGTATTAATTTCATTATGATAAATTCACTCAACGAAACAAGATCATTTTGTTGGCAGTACCTCCACGACATACTATAAAATTTATAATGTTAAGATAGTACAATATTGTATAATATAAGATATTGTAGGCCTAAATAAGATTTTTTTTTTACATTTGTTCATTTTATAATCCACTACCTTACGATGTTAACGATAACAACATTATACTTTCTTACAATAATTATATTGTTTTTTGAATCTACTTACATCATCTTGTACTAACTATTTACTATACTGAAATACAATAATTAAAGTAAACATGACTCGAAGGATTTTATTGTTTGTTCCTCGTGTACGAGAATAAACTAACTAAATATCATAAAAAAAACAAATTTATATGACCCAAGTCAGTTTACCATGTTTAGAGTTAACTTTCTGTTGATCGCAGTAAAAACGTGTCGCGACCCCCAAAACCAAAATAGCATCTACGAGTGTTTAACTGTTTCTAAGTTAACTATACTACAGCTGCCATATATTTCTGCCTACGCATACGATTTTTTCTTTTTAAACTAAATGTAAATACTCCACTTTATAATGAGTTATCACACTAAAACCAAATAATATACATTATTTTGGTTTTGTAGTATTTCCGTAGTTTTAGTTTATTCCTGGAACGGATAAAACTCATGAAGTGCTGTTATACTCATAAAACATTCATATACTCCATTGTCACTTAATATTCATACATTTTTAAACAATTTTAATTTTATTACATTTGAATGTTTACCAAATTAGTTTTAATTTTTTAGATTTTAAACAATTGCATAATCAAATATTTTTAAAACCCAGTTGCTATTTATTTCTTATGTATACCTTTATCTCTCTCTCTCTCTCTCTCTCTCTCTCTCTATATATATATATATATATATATATATATATAACTATTAAAATGTTAATGTTCAATTAAATGTATATTTATTATTTTTTATTTACACTTTTATGTATAGGACCAAATGATGAAAGCCACTGCAACAAAACCCACTGCATATATTATTGGCGTACAATTTACCTTCTCCTACCTTAACATTTCATTATATAATATATACATAAATAACACTTATTACTTATCTATATACACCTATACTAAAAAACTGGAAGGTTAAAAAGTAACAGATGTTTTTTTATTATTATTTTTTAAATAGCCATTTCTTATTGAATAGGTACTAATTTGTTTTATACGTCAAATAATTGCAATGTTTATTCCATCTATTGTAAATGTAACTCTAATACAGGGATGATATACCTTATAGATTTACATTTATGCTTATAAAAAACGACAGAGAGTTTAATAATAGTTGGTAAATGTTTTGGTGATTTAAATTAAAAATACACTTAAATGTGTGCTTAAAATGGAATAAAATAATGTCTAAAATATATGTTTTGAGTTCTTGCACCACATAAGTTGGAAATATTATAAAGATTAAGTATCTTAAAATTCATTATAACGTTACTTTTTCATAAGTTATAGAAAATTATTGGCAGTGATATCTTATATTATGAATAATGTATAATACTTTTACTAGTTCCATCCGTTATTAACTACAGATTTATTTTCTTTTAAAGTACACTGAAATTTGAGCTATCTCAAGGACCATCTCATTTCATGTGTCAAGTATACAGGAGTCTGTGAGAAGTTATCTTGAAACACGGATTGATTTTAAGTGGCGCCCCATGTCGGGCGCCGGTTTAATGCATTTCCACTAGTTTTTTCTTCTCAAGGGTGTTTTATCACTCGATCCACCCTCTTTGTGTTTGTATTCAACATAAAAACTGGTACCATAAAAAAATAATATAATCTGAATTTATTTTAACTTAACATTACATTGTTGTAAATGGGCACTTTTCTCCAATTCAATTTTAAACAGTTTAGCTGCATTAATAACGACAATAATAATGATAATAATAATAATAATAATAATAATAATAATAATAATAATAATAATAATAATAATAATAATAATATACTTGAATTATTATTATACATGCAGCAAGTGTACAATTATAATACAACCAAACCTAAATCATAATATTTCTACTACTATAAATACGTCACATTTCATATTTTATTGTGTATATTTTATTATATTATTCAAACAGCGATAGCACATTAAATTACAAATTGTAAACTGTGGACGTTCTTTTTATAATATTCATTTATAGTCTTAAGAAGTTTCAACCTTATTTATTTTTACCTTCGTCGAGATAGAGAAAGAAAATATTTTTAGTAGTTTAAAAATAGTATTTTGTGTAGGATTGAAGGGCGTAATACGCGTATAATGCACTACTCTACTACGGAAATATTTGGATATATATATATATATATATATATTGTGATGTTTTTAGTGTATGGTTACATATAGGAGTAGGCTGATTAGTCATAGCCGTAAGCAAACGTTTCAGATTATTTCGGTAAAGTTGGTAAAAGTTTGATTCGATTTTTCTGGAGACGTTACTATAAATATAAATAATGTCTTCACTGGTTTTTGGATGGAACGGGAACAATTGTATAATGAGATTAAACTCGGATTCGGTAGACAATGACTCTACTATGATGATACTTAACCCTGCACTTTGTAGTACTGCAGTCGTAGAGGGATAAAACACCATATATATATATTGAGAGAGAGAGAAAGAGAGAGCGAGATATTGTTAAAATGTTTTGGTGAACTTAGTAGGAGATGAAATGAATATGCGAGTTGGATTTTGACTGTATAAGTGACAGTGTGCGTGCGGTAAACTACTGCGGCCGTGGCGGTGTACATCAAAAACGCCTTGTCAATAATTCTCGCACGGTTACCGCTCCTGTGTATGTATATACATGTAGATACACGATAGGCGTGAAAATATAATTACCTATAATATATGTATATTTATTATAATATACGCCTATAGTATACACGCGGTGTTTTGTATAATATAATAATAATATACCTATTTATTATATGTGCGTATATTATGTATAGCGTTTGCGCAGTCCAACTCTCGATCTCATTAAAGGAACGTAGAAAAGACGACTTGCGTGCGTATAATAGGTGTTTTTTTCTACTATTAACCCTATCACCTGTATGACGACGACGGGCCCAACCTACCGTCGACCGCCTACCTGAGACACACACACACACACACACAATAGAGGACTGTATATGGACGTTACATCCGGCGGGGGGCGCACACGTTTACACACGCTAATATTGGTCGTTACTTATACACATACAAGTTTCATATTATGTACACAAGGTATACAATGTACATTATATATATGTATAATGTTATTATATTCAAATGTTATACCGAAGAGGCGTTCGATCCGGAAGGGGAACTACGGAGACGCGCTACAAAAGCCGCGCGCTATATAGAGAGCAGTGGTGGATCGGGGATTTTCTTTTGGAGAGGCTTACATTTTTCAAAAGAATATTAAATATATGTTTTTATAAGCATTATTATTTGTATTAGTATAAAAGTAGTGGGTATACCTATATAATAGAAAATATTCTATATATTATATATATTATATATTATATATATATATATATATATATATATGGAAGTAAAATAATATTCAAAATATTTGTATATGAAAAAAATTGTACCTCTATTGTTAGTTCTATTATAAACATAAACGTCTTGAATATTATTTGGAAAAAAATGTAGGTAAAAACCATTCTAAATTAGTTTTTAAAACACTTTTTACTTTTTTAAATTTATACATTTTATATCATGTTTCATGACTAATAATGGTATTGTTTATTAACCATAGGCTGTTGGAAGGGGAAGGCAGATCCATCCTTATAAATCTGACACTGGTAGTGACTAGAGAGTAGGATTCGGTCTGTTTTTGTTTTTCATTAAGCATGAGGCCGTGGTGCGGTCGAACGGTGCACGCAGATGGTCGTGGGTCGGCCGCTGACGTTGGAATTTCAGAAACTATAATATACTCTCGCCTGTCGGCCGGGTGCAGTGTCTGGGGCTTAGCGCGGGCAATAAATATCTCATCGGCGGTTACGACTGCTGCTGCTCCCGCTGCTGTTATAGCACACGCGGTGTATGTATGTACACCGTATCGTCGTGACGTATGTATTTATATGCTCTTTCTCTGCGGGCGTGCCATATGGCCGGGATTATCGTTGTGTTTTTGTTTTTTCCTCCTTCTCATTTTGGGCACCCCTGACCACCACGCGGCTGTAAAAATAAACCTGACCCTCTCTCCTATACGTGAGCCCGTGCACTTGTGACTTATGATGAGTATATCCATGCGTCGTTGTCGTCTTTTTGGAAGTCCACGCGTTCTTTTTCAAAAAGTTTTACTCAAAATCCCGACCATCTGGGGATCGGAGGAACTGTAGTGCTGTGACGACCCCCGTCGACCTGCACCCGCTACTGACGATCGCAGCAAACATCACGTGCGACGTCTGGTACACATTTATGTTCATTTACAAGCCTCCACCGTGACTTCTTACCCTATACATGTATATATATATATATAGTTACGTATGTATTCAGGCCTGTGCAATCGTTCATAAATCTCCACAAATTGTACTCCAGTACCAAATAATGTACATTACTAGTATTAGTAAAGTATAGTGATGTATATTGCTACCGTGTTTCTCCAACGAACCGTTCAGAAGTATACGTTTATGTACGTTTATAGTTTATGTGTGCATATATATTAATACGCATAGTGGATAGTGGTATTTATTATATACGTAATATGGTCCAATAAATAATATGCGTTTAAAATTTTTTCTTAATATTTTGTCTGAACGTCTCTTGTATTGCGATAGTGTATATAAATATATATCGCTATATTGTAAATATATAGTGCATTATATGATATATTTTATTCTGTGTATAGTATTTTTACATGCATGTATGTTTTATGTGTACATCAAGTGCGCAGCCTCGCTACTGGTTTTATTTAAGCTGAAACGCATTGAAAGAGGAAAAAGATAAAAAAAAAAAAAAAAAATAATATAATGATTCACGTAATTCCTACGTGGCTACTGTATTGGATGTCGGAGTTAGTGGTATATAATAATAAAAATAATTGTTACATATACCTCTGCATATACCTATATATAATAAAGGGTATAAATTAAGAATAATAGTAGAAACGTTTTTGTTGAACATTACCAGTGAAATTCGTGGTCGGGGTGTTCGTACATGACCCGCACAATAGTCCGTCGGCCGGCCGATGGGGTTATATCGTTTGTTATTCCCGTCCGCCCAACAGGTTTTTTTTTCTTCACACCGATGCAGCTAGTCCTGGTAATATTATTAAAACGTTGAGTGATGCGCACGCTCGTGAGAAATTGTGTATTGTAAATTGGGATTGAATCGAGGACAGCAGGAGCCGTGTATTGGGGTGTGTGCAAGTGTGTGTGATGCGAGTGTGAAAGTAAAAGGGGATGCACGTGACGGGGTTTAAATTAGATGAGGAGAGCGAGTATGTGGATTAGTGTATAATATATAGAGTCGTATTCCTGTACGCTTGGAATCCTGTTGCAGACGAAAGTCATCACGTTTTCGCCATGTTCCAATTCTGTTGTCATTTCTGTTCGATTTTTTTCTACTGCTGCGAAAGTGCCACTAAAAAAAATAAATGCATATAATATATTATATATTATTACATATAGAAGTTATTATATATATTATATAACATATAATATAATAAATATATTTAATATTATTCATTTATAACTGAAAATACTTGATATTATTTAAATGGATTTCGTTGAATAATTTAAATAATAGTAGTAAAGAGCAGTTTTAAGCAAAATAGTTATTAAATATACATTTAAATAGTTTTTTTGGCTCTAAATCAATTAACTAGTAACAATAAGTATAATTATACTCTGCTATGCATACCTAATATTAGAATTATATTTGCTTGTGGACATTTTAAAAAACCAATTACACTTGTTTTGTTTAACAGACCAGTTTTGTATTTTTGTTTTAAAATTACATGATAAAAATGTATTGTTCTTTCTTGTAGTATCGCTAAAAATGGGCAAAGTGTAAAAATAAAACAATAATTATTAGTATGATATATATGCATCTTCGATTTACATTTGCGTTTGTGTGCCACACGCGCGTGCCTTGTTAATTTATCTTATTATAATAATAATAATATTTTGAATGTAAATCACGTTTCTTCAGCTTTTTGTTTTCAAATATTATTTAAATATTTCCCTTGAACCGGTTTTCACCAAAATATCGACAGTAGCTAATAGCTATCCTTACAATGAAATTTGACCAAATTTGTATTCCACAACTAGTTCACCCTACCCTCATGTCAAGCTGTAGCTATTTGCATAACAATATTATAGATACACCAATATATTATTATTAATAATAACACGTTTACAAATAACTAGTGGTCATTGAATTTTTCGTGTTTTCACAATGACACAATATTTTTTCGGTTTGGCTGTTAACAAATTAATAATTTAAAGTTTAAATAATATATTATTATTATTATTAATATTATTATTATTATTATTATTATTATTATTATTATTATTATTATTATTATTATTATTATTATTATTATTACTATTATTATTATGACGTAATAATGCAACGACTAACGGCTGCCTTGCAGATAAACATGACTTATTGGTCTGGATGCGTATCCAAATGTACACAGAAAACGTTTTACGAATGAACAAAAGGTAAACGTAAAAAATTAGGTATAAAAAAAAAATTATAATAACAATGAGAGCCGTGTGGAAAATACTTTTAAAATATTACGTGCATATTATAATATTATGTGTGTCTCTGACGTTTCGATTTACATCGATACGAGAACCATACCATATGTTACGTTTTTCGTGCATATAACCGTGTCCGGTATACATGTATATTTCGGTAGTAAATACATTGACGGACAAAGTAATAAAGCATAGTGACTTGGGCATTTTTCGTTTTAGTTGCGTTTAGGGGAAAGGAATATTGGATTTCTAACGCATGTTAGGTTTTCAACATGTGCATACTATATACACGCGAACGCGATACATATAGTGCGAGTTAATTACGAATTCAGAAGATCGAAAATTGCCTGTGTATTGTACCGCGTCACATCGAGTTCAAGTTATTATAGTTGATACGGATTGCAGGATATTGATTGTTATACATAGGGTTGTAAATTTGAAATATTTCACTTGAAATATTTAAAAATTGAAATTTTCACTCTTCTTGAAATATTTCAATGAAATTATGAAAAGTATTTTTTTTTTTTTAAACGTGTTTATAGATGATTAGAAATAATAATATATTGATAAAACACAGAAAACATTGATTATGATTTATGAATAACTTATCAGTTAGGTATCATTTATCAACCAAGGTTTACGAATTAAAAACCCTACCTAATCAATAAAAACCCTAATCAATCATGCAATTTTTTCCTGTTGGCATATGGCTGACTTCAGTATATTGTCTTATAGTCGGTTATCTAGTTTTTTTATGTCTATGTTTGTGTATTATTATGTATGTAGTATGTAACTATGTTACATATTTTCTTTATTTCATATAAAAAACCAACTTTTAAAAATGTTCACTTGGAAATAAAAAAAATATTTTTCATGGAAATGAAATATTTCAAGAAAATAAATTTTATGAAATTTTACAACCCTAGTTATACACGATACGTATTTAATATTGGAAAAAAAAATGCAAATGTTTCGCTTGTAAATATGATATTATCCGGTGTTTATTGTGGGGAGGATACGTTGGCAGGACGTGTTGGCATTGATATGTTGAACATTGTTTGAAATGCGTTTTGTGGTTTATGTTAAATATAATATTATAATATATATATATATATATATATATATATATATATGTATGTATATACATACGCTGCTGTGGTGATTTTCTTTTTTTTATTACTAAGACCAGGGTTAAATTTAAGACCGAAAGAAGATCTTGTAAGAGATATCGGCGTCAAATCCAAGGTCGATGAATGATACCACAAGACACTACAAATATGGTCTGAAATTGATTTGAAACAATTAATTAATTTCTCTTCGTAAGCGCTGCTCATAATTATTTATTTAATGACAACCAAACGCTTGCCGCACAAAACGCATTTAACACTGTAAAGAAATATCATATGATTTAGTGTAAAATCGATATTTTATCTCCTTTGGAAATACGTTATAGTATTATTATATGTTTTTACGAGATGGGTCATTCATATCTGTACGTATAATATTAGATGTTGTTGCGCGTACATACATTATTGCTGTACGTGTACGAAACTCGTATGCGTATTGCTTTATGTGAAGCGTAAAAAACGGCTAGTTAGTGTTTTTTATTTTTATTTTTTAAACGTACAATGAGGTCAACATGAAAATAAAAAATGGACAGTGATGGGTAAGGTAATAATGACGTTGAGTCCTATAACATATATAGTGTATATTATACTTATTATATATGCATATTATTATGATGAACGTAGTTCGAAACGTATAATACCTAGTATATTATAATATATAATTGCTCTCGAAGGTCGGTTTGAATTTATTGACACCGTTTAGGTACTCTTACGGTTAATTAAAATGTTTAATCGTCTAGTCAATAATTTACTGTTTAACGAAAAAATATTTACTCGCATATACCGCGTTCTGTTAATGAGATGGTATTAAAACATCATCAATTCTTTGTATAATATACGCTTGTACACCTATATACCTAATAATATACGGTTGATTTATTACACGATTTCATAATTATTTCGTATTCCGCGGCAGACTACAAAGGAAGAAATGCCCTTTTTATCGTCTTCATATTGTATAGTTGTCCGTTGTGTGGTAATAATTAATTTTTAGATACTTTGAACCTAACTAAAAACCATCGATTTCATCGGATGTACAGTCTAAAGCTAAAAGTTATATACACGGATTTTCGTCCGTCCCGTTTTTTGTTTGTCAAAGTACTTGAATTCGTATTGGAACAGTAGCTCGCAGCTGCAATTCGTCACGTTTGGTTTTACTATTTTTTTTTCCTGAGTACAGTTGTATTTAAATTCTTACATTTTTATTATTTTCTTATTTGCTATTGATCAAAAATACCAGGTCACACATATAGTTCGACTAAAATCCGAAAACATTGTATAAGCGTGTACGATAACTCGGAATGCATCGATTTAGAATGTGTGTATAGAAAAAATTCAGTGGTTAAATACGGCCCTAACCTGGAAAAATAAAGGTGGTTGCCTACGCTCGTTTCGGTCTCTCCGATCAACATTGACGCCACATTACCCTGGATTTCCGGTCGTGCGCACGGGGTCATGTGTTGTGCCACCGCTGGTAGAACGTGTGTATAAATTTACATGTATAATAATAATATTATAAGTATATTCATTTATGTACGTTTATATACCTATATAAATACACTTATAGTACATGTACAATATACATCTAATATGTATACATGGTAACAAAGATCGTACGACGTACACGCGCGTACCGAGGCACATACCATATGATATTTCTGTGCGCGAGGACTCCAATTGCACGTGTTTGAACGGTCCAACATGCATTTCCTGTCGTGGGGAGGGCTCGGTAAATCTCTGAGGGTCTGTTTTCGAAAAAAAAAAATACATCAATAAATATAACATAAGTTCGACGAGGAATCGTTTGGAATATCCATTTTGTGTTGAACATATTATTTGAGATTGGGTATAATATTAATGATGTATTCTTAATGGTAAACAGTTACGTTTCGTAGAATTTGAAGCACATATTTCAAACGAATATAGGTACTCGTATAATTTATGTTTGTTTGAAATTTCAAATTCAAAAATTTGAGGCAAAAATTTGCTTTATCAGCTGATCAAAACTTTTACAATTGTGTATTAATATTATATTATTTCTAATTGCCTCAATGCCCGATCACGAGTCATAATCACCGTCCATAAACCGCATCATAAACTGTACGCAACAGTCCGCGGTGGCGGTATTCTCTGTACATAAACTTACACGCACACGCCATGACCGTCGTTTACGCCAATATATTATTATAGGTAGTATGAATTATATTTATTCGACATTTATGCACGCGTAATGCATTTCTGTCTCATGTTGCGCAAAACAAAACTCATTCATAAATTCAATTATATTTAACAAATATATAAATAATAAATAACTTATTGATAACACAGGTAAATAGGTAATAATAATATTTTACATTATAAGATAATTGGAAAGAGAAAATTTATTCTAAAAGAATGAGATGAAACGTTACATTCAAAGCTGTTGCTGAATGCGTTTGTTAATTATCAATGTTCAACAGTTATTTAAATCTTGATTATATGTCTGAAACTAAAAATGTCCTTGTTTCTGAACGTATATACGCTGAATTTATTTGCTGGTCTGTTGATAATTTTACATCGGTACTCAGAAAAAAAAAACACTGTGTAGGCAAAAACGATGTTTTTTCTTTTACCCAACACATATTTCGAACACGTGGACGATTTCTAAGAAGTAATTATAACCGTTTTTGGTTTACACTTAGGACACCCGAGGGAAAAATATATTTTTAATGTATTGTGTCAATATGAGTTGTTATTATTTTTATTATTATTCTTATTCAGTAATCATAAATGTATAGCTTGGGTCTGGTTGTTATTTTAGTCCCCACATATGGTGGAATGTTGTTCTGGTCATCGTATACCGGTGTGTAGGAAAAAAATAAAATTACAAATACACGTTGGTCTTATGGTGTATAATTTCCATAATATATATAATAATATTGTCGTAACAGAATTTGGTGCTGCATGTGCTCATATTTTTTCGTTTATTGTACAAGAACTACGCACGGCCAGATTGTTTTAATATTTTTTCATAATGTAAGCATTTATTATTGTACAGTACGTATACAAATCTAACATTACTATCGAATTGCAAGCGCAACGATTAAGATTAACATTCGAATAATACTCGAATCTTACATCGAAAATCAAAAACCCGAAGTCCGAACGCGCTTAACTATATAATAATTATTTATTTATGTAAACATAATATCGAATAAAATGTATCGCCCTGACGAAGAAAATTCCATTATAAACCTCCGTTTATCGAATCGTAGTATTAAATTATGTATAAATTCTATATGTAGACATGTATGTGTGTGTGTGTGTGATCGCGAAAGTCGATGTGCATTACATGGCTAATGAGTTGTTCTCGTTAAGACATATTTAATATTATTATATTATTATTGTAAACACGTGTGTGTAAACATTTTTATTACGATACGATATAACATATATATATTATTATCATAATAGTCACGGGGCACTAGGGCGTGAACGAGAGATAGTTTTGCGCGCGACTTAAACTCTCATTATACACATATTTAACGCGTGCAAACACTTTAATCACCCGTCTTATAACCGATTATACCAGACGCCATACCCACTTACCTACGTAGATGCGTCTGCGATGAACAAGGATTGTTGTCCACGATTCCGCGGTCAACATACGGTGATGAACGAATTGTTTTGAATCTATATCATTTTCCTATTTGGTTTTTTATGTGGTATTTGGTCGTAGCCGTGTGAATGGTATACATATTATTTTAGAACATCTAAACATTTTATCGTGAGCCTCCACGACCATATCTGGCCATTTTTTATATCACGACTCACGAGCGTATACCAATTATAGGATAGGTAATTATTATTATAGTGACGCTTTTGCTCCGAACTTAAGTAAAATTGATTCACCCTTTTTCCGTTCCGCGATCTGTTTTGCTTGAAACTGTAGAATTCAATTTTTTAAACGTATATTAATACCCATTGCTCGTACCACTTTAAAAACACCTAAAACCTTGAATTTGTTTTAACAGCAACGTTTATGAATCTTTGACTCTTGGATGACATTGCCGGTTATGTTTAACTATAGGATACATATTATAGTATTATTTCTCCGCATATGCACAATAGCTATACTTGCTTGACGTATAGAGTAGTATGGAAAGCAGTCTTAGGTCATCTTTGTGTCTCCCTACGACGTGCGACTAAAACAGAACCCGACCTTCGGATTTAGATTTAGTGTGAATTAAAATATATAGGTGATTACGGGTGACAAAAGAGAATATAAATGATGAAAACCGCCGCTGTCCTTGCGGGAGTATTGTATGGTAGAGCTGCTGCACATCCGCACAGGCATTTGTCGACTGCAAGAGACCGATGGCCGTGGGAACGCATTTATATAGGTATTGTAATATTTTTATTTATATGTAACAATTATAATAATGATGATAATAATAATAATAATAATAATAATACGCCTTCGCCACTACCTCACACACGCCTATAAACACGAGCTGATATACAGTGTTTTATCCGAGGGCTCACATTCTCGATATAACTTACCTCGTCATTATTGTTATTACCTCGTATATTGCGTATATTTACGAGTACGAAACATTGACCATATGTTTGCGTGTGTATTCAATATCCTGTGTACCGCACAAGGGATACGCCGCCGCCGCTACCCACACGTCGTTTCAGTTGCATAACTTTCGTCTCGTGCGCGTAATTTGAAATATACACACGCACACGCATAAGTATAACATCTAAATAATATTATAGGTAGGTATATACATAATGAATTCATGACATTATGCCGATCAGGTGTCGAACCTCGTTTATGAAGCGTGGGCAAACATGTGTAGGCCAACAGAGATACGTGTGCAATATTTTAATTTACGTACATATATAATGTATATATATATGTATATATATATATATAGCTATGTGATGGGGGAATTCGCAAAATTTCCTAATTATATTATTATTTACTATGTACCGTTCACCGGATATACTACGCACACGCTAAGTATTATATAAATTATAAATCTATGTAGTATATATACATATATATTTATATACGTTTCCCTGTCACTTATTTTCCTCCGGTCGCTATCCCGCAACTATCCTGCTTCTCGAGATGAACATACTATAAAATACAGATAATAATAACATATGATGTAGTAACTAATATGTAACAGCGAATTCATTGCAGAAGGACGCCCGGACAAATGTGTCATCCAACAGCAGTAATAGTGTACGTGCGAATCGATTATTATGCGTCAGAACAATATATAGCTGTTATAGATTAATTTCTGTAGGCTATTTCTGGTGACGTTATACACGGAAGTATTATATTGTGAAGCACATGAATATCTGTGTATAAGCTGATTTCATTACACATGCCTGAGTTTTATAATCGAATCCGAAGAGGAAAACAAGAGCTGAAATTCGTAATTATTCGAGATTATTGCAATCTATACGTAATTCCATTGTACGTCGTACGATGATAGGGACGAATTATATTTATTTTATTGGTCGAGGTTTGAGTTTTAGTCACTGTAATCGACTCTATGCAATGTAATATTCTGTCGCTGAAACGTGATATAAATTCAGTAAAATTTGCAACTGTTCCGTGATAATAATAGTATGTTACACGTTACCCAACTATTTACTATATCGTCACTAATTGTAGAATAATATATATAAATATATATATATATAACATATTTTATACAAATATATGTACAAAACATTCACACAAACACAGAGATTTAGAATTTAATATAATGTATTATATGTCATCTGTTCCTCCTTATCACCAACTGGTCTGATTGTGATTTTTGTTATGGTGTATTTAGTCGTTCGACCGCTACATCGTAAGCGTTTGTAATTATTATTACTATTATTATTATATTGATAGTATTTGAACTCAATGTGTAAAATATACTAATGTATTATTATAGTCTAATAATCATATGCGCGTACAGTTTGCTGATAGTGACGTGAAACGATGCGTGTGTGTTAACCGCACTTGTTACTATTCAAATATTATGAAAATAATACATATAAATGTCGTATAGAAATCAATCGATATGACTATATGTAATATTATATAATTTATAAACATCTGCCTTATAATTAATCGACTAATAGAGTCAATTTAATACGGTCCGCACGTATACTGTGCACTTACTACATAATATCATAATACATTAATTTCGTCTGAAATAATAACAGTAAACATTTTTACTAAAATCGTCCACACGGCACCATGAGTGTACGTTCTTTATTATAGTTTTTATCGTTGTTAAAAACTATTATTATTGTTATTATTTTTTTTAACAACGCACTTGATGCAACGACTAATTCGATCAAAGTTTCGAAGTTTTAGATACGTATCAATATCATAACTTGGGACACGATTCTTCAATATACCGTGATAATAATAAATGTTATAAGCCATAAAAGGTACTTGTGAAATATTCTACTCATACGTTGTTGCGTTTGTGTACACGTAGGATCTACATGGTTAAAATATCTATCGGAGCAACAAGTTTAAGATTTATAAACACTTATATAATATTACATGTTTGTCGCTTATCCGAACCAAAAAAAAAAAAATAATTTAAACATATATAACGAGGCCGAAACAGTTTTATAGGTGTATTATTATAAACTGACTTAGTTTATTGTTCGACATTCTACATTTTTTTTTTCACCCATTGTTTGCCGTGTTAAATATATGCATGCATAGCACTCTGACAATAATATTGTGTTGAATTTGTATTAAACAATTATTGACAGTCTTTAAAAAAATAATCATTTTTTTTAAATAATTATTACCTATACCTATACCGGGCCTATTATTTATATACTCACTCAAAGCACATTAATGTGATTTTGGAAGAAACGGTCGATGTTATATTATGTTATAATGCATATCTAGTTATTATAAATTACATTAGACCTGTATGTGTTTTCGTCTACATCGCATAGGCTAGGTCACGTTCCACTAAAATTTATATTTTTGGGGGTGAAAAGTACGTAAATTAATTTCAGCTGGTTGAACGTGCTGAGTTATATTTTTATAGCAACCGATCGTACTTCTTGAAAGGTAAATCCTTCAATAAAATATCTGGGGACATCGCGACTATTTCTCCTTAAGGTTTTCGATCCGGAAACTATTAAATGTGCTATGACGACGTCATCTATACAATGTTATGTAAAATGTTTAATAAAATACACTGTATGAATGGAAACTATTGTTTAACCATCGTAATTATTATAATAACAGACCTGTGTGTTTTAAACGTATATTACACATGTAGACAATTTTGTTCACACTAGTAGATTCGGTGAAACGAAGTTTATTATAATGGTCCGATTGTTAATACATTGTAAGTAAGTCTTTCTTCGAACACGTAGCTGTGTGTGTGTGTACGTGTGTGTGTGGTGGGTGAGAAAAAGGTTCATGGTCGAAATATATTGATGTATTTATATTTCGACAGGGCGACCAGTGAGTGCCCCAATGAAATATTTCACGGTCTATTGTATGTATTAAAATCTTCGTTATATAATGCTGGGTGCGTTTTCAGTAGAAGATCCCGCGAGGTTTAAAGTCAAGAGAAATTTTATTGGCCACGGCTTGAAGTTGATAAACATTATAGAACACACTATTACATTAATAAATCGTATACAAGTGGGAATAATAATAATTATTACTCCGACAAGTTTGCATCATAAAACGTATACAAAAAATAGAAAAATAACCAGTAACCATGTCCTCATCATCCGTTTTATTGGATCCCAGCAAAATATATACATGTGATATACATATATACATACAAGAATTAATTATACGACCAAGTTCAAAATAATTATCGGCGCGCACGTGCGTTGATGATAATGATGACTGGATACGCGTATGTGTGTGTAATGTGTATGTCCTTCTAGATGGCTAGATGTGATCTCGTCGTCCGCCAGTGATGGAAACGTTTACTCCGTACATGTGGGCATGTATAGACAGAATAAGAGAGAGAGAGAGAGAAAGAGAGAGTGAAATAGACTAGAGAAATGAGTGAGAGACTGAATAAAAGAGACTCTTTCGATATTATATAAATGCAAAGTATATAGTTGCACCCCGTCCACGCAGTGTGTACTATATTCACTGATTCGCATCTTTGACGTGTTTGTGGAGTATATTTTTCCTTGAGCCCCATCGCGTAGTGCACTAGTGCTAGTTGTCGTATCACGAGTAGAAATCGCGCATTAGGAGAGAGAAAATTATGAGAGGAGAAACAGTGATATTAGCAGTATAGTAAATACAGATACGGACACAATATTGTTAATTAAATTCATAAACAATACACACGCGCATTGGAAGTTATCATTGGAACATAATCTGTTTTTGGTTAAGAGGGGGGAGGTGGATGAGTATGAGGATATCGGCGCACCACGCACGTTTATACGCGTACGTATGATGTACCCGTCGATGGAAAACTAAAGAACCAATATCGTGTAAACGGGAAAAAATATATTATTGCTTATGCTATTATGTTTATAGTCCTACTGGCGCACAGACGTATACAGATCGAAGTACTGATTTTTTTCAGTATGTTTCGCATGATTGTAATACACTGAAAGAAGAGAAAAAGAAGAAAAACATAATATGTTTAATTCCAAATCAACCGTGTGCGTATGGACCGTAGTCAGTCGCCGTCTGAGTTACTTCTGTACATAACACATAGTTATACAATAAGAGGCACACACTGCTTCTGCTAGATTCTTTTACCAACTGCTACCAAGTCTATTAAAATATTATATATATATATATTTATATTACTCTCGCGTTATTTTCTATTGTTTACTGTACCGTATAGGCAAACCGATCGTATATAATATACACACACACTCTTAATTGTAGCCGACACTAGTTTGCCTTGAGTACTTTTTAGTATACAATAATGTTTATTACCAACGTCGAGTTGGAAATAATTACGATTCTAGGCCAGCGATTAATTAGTATTTATTTATATAGGGTTTTGAATTCATAAATATTTAGAACACATGTTTTATTGAAACATGATGGGAGTAGTTTATTCTGCTTTTTTCAATGAAATATAGAATATCTATAGATACGTAAAACGATAATTTCTCGATTTCCATTTCGGACAATAATTCCGGAGATAATCCTAAACTTAGCGTTCTCGCTGTAACTCGATAGTTTCAATATATTTATAAAATAAATGTTCAGTCTCCAGGTATTCGTGGTATAGCAAAGGGACTATTGCTTTATTTTGGCACAAACACCGATCGTTTTTGAAGATGACGAACAACATAAACATTTTGGCATAATATTATTTTTTTTAGGTGAAGGTTTTCTCGATTCGATTCATGTGTATTAATAAAATATGTATGCGCGTTTATTAAGAGCTACTATAAATATTACGCTTTAAACAAATTGATTCGAGGTATCGTAAATTTAATAGATGAAAAAATTATATTTTTGCGCATAAAATATATTATTTGCATGTGTATATATATATATGTATATATATAAATCATGTGAGTTGGATTTAAAATATCCTTACGACGCTTTTTTCCTAAACAAATATATATATATTTATGATCTTTGTTAAAATAAACCACATCAGCAATTAACTATGATGTAGCATTTTCAGTATTATTATTTGGATTCGCATTTCGATTTGATATTTTATGAAATAAAATACCGTAAATCACAACATTCAAGATCAAACGCGATAATTCAATATTCTTTTTATTACATACCTATATTCTATGATAAAAAATTTCACTTTCTTTTGTGTTTTATTGACTGCTTATACTTGCATTTTTCTATGTGATACCAGTTGGCCAATGTGTGTGTAATACGCATATTTAATTAACGCAGTATAATCGTGGTTTGCTTGTTTAAGAATCATTCAATCATAGATATATTAAATATTTTTGACAAGTAAGCAGTCTGAACAAATAATGAACTAGCCTAACATAATATTTAAAATTGCAGCAGGACAATAATATACGGGACATGTTCATCCCATGGGATATGTTGGACTTTTTGCTGACGGTGATTCTCGTCGTGCGTTCGAGATCCTATCGTCGTAGTATGTTGTCGTCGTCGTTGCATAATATTAGTAATCGCATTCGATTACCAGTTGGTCGTACGTATATTATGCGTTTATATGCGGAAAAACTCGGTACACTTTAGGACCGAACGAAAAATACCGTCGACGACGACCAGTTCACGTATTATTTTTACTATCAATTATTGTTTTAGATATGGGTATATTACAAGTATAGCTGACGAGCGCATTGATGATCGATGCCCGTTGATGGTTTAAACGCTCTCGCGCAAAAATGTCTTAGCCGTTAACTTTTTTCTGTTTTCTTCCACATACATACACTGTTAAGCGTGATCGCATTCATTAATAACCGTGTGCCCGCGTATTCATAAATATACTTGGTCAGTATAGGTCCACGGTGAAAAGTACATAATTAACAATATAGATAGGAAAAAATAGACAGATAAGAAATGTATCAGTCAATTAGATTTATTATAATAATATGCAGATATGTGTAGTAAAGTTTTCGCGCGCACGCGGCTTGGCCTTACACACGCTTCTCTCAATTCATTGCTATAGCGCGTGACTCGAGGCGGGATTCGTTATCGATTAGCGAAACGACGTCTGTAAAACAAGGAGAGGGACTGGTAAAAATGATAAAAATGAAAAGAAATCCGTACATTCCTATACGAATATTATTATTTCCTAAGCATTAAAATATTTTCAGTCGGTTTTCTAGACGCCAGCAATAGTATTTCGTTTCGCAATCATCCCTCTCCGATAATGGTAGTGATCATCGTCTGACGGCGTCAGGTGATATTGTAAAAATGAATAATTTTAAAATACACACGTGAGTGCAGACGTTGAAGACAGGGAGCTAATAGGCGGCACTACCGCAGTTATAAGCTTTGCGTTTCCGTGCGGGCGTCGATGTCGGGATTTAATACTTTATAATATGCACATTCTCTCGTGCACATCTGCTGACTTACGCGGAAGTATATAATTACCGCAATGTATCTGTGTTCGTAAATGGTATACAGGTATACGCGCGCGGGCGTGGAAGTTAATTGAGTGTTTACGTTAGAAAGAATAAAATAAAAACAACTATCATTAATCGTCATCAAGCTGCTTCAATGGCTTCAACAGCTTCAATGCGTGCGTACGTACACAGATAATAAGACTATGTATACACTGACACACTGACACACACACACACATACCCGGTGGTCACTGCGCTTGCGTATATTTATTATAATTTTACTTCACATACACGATTTATGATTTCGGACGGATGGTGCTTCAGGTAACTTTATATACATACGTACACGGGACTAGTGTATCGGATTTATATATTTTATTTCACTGGACGCATTAACTACATCACTTGGTTGAACTTACATGTGTATGTAGGTTCTCGGACTGGTATCACCTGCATACAACAACGATAATAATTTATAGATGGTGTACGGGGCACACAAGTGAAACAGTTATTAAATACGCAGTGTATCGGGTTTACTGCAGCAGTAGTATAATTATTTATTTATCGATTTCAGTGTATTATAATATAGTACCATAAAATAGTGTATTCGAGTACCTTTATTATTACGCATAATACCGCCTTCAAACGTAATACTCCAAAGCTGATCTTGCAGCGTTGACCGATTAGATCATTATAAATTATAAATTATTATAAATCGAACCCGACAGATTATTTTTCTGCAGTGTATGTACGCCAAAAATTATAACTCGCGTATACTGGGTACATGTTGTGGTATAAATACTGTAAATACCTATTGAGACATGTTGGCGAGATATTTTATTGACGCGCTGCGCCACCGATTTTCGCAATACGACATTTTTTTCATCTCTGCACACTGCAGTAAGACGTCGCAGTTTGCGTAGACCTATTTCTGCTTTTACGCTCCCACGCGTTCCTTCTACAGACGAATACTGCACTATACATTAGTCTATATTATAATATACATGTATATGCACTGTTTTATTCCGAGAAGTGCATAAACATGCGCAACACTGAAGCAGTTTAATATAATTGTTGTATCGTTTCTTATATCAATGCGCATACGCTGCACTCGATACAGGTACCTACTATTATTTATATTTATTTTTTGTCGTTGTTGTTTTTTGTACCACATGATTCGTGATTTTACGCCGGAAGTCGTCATAAACGTGTTCTTCGTACAGCGGGTAACGCGATGTATTATAATATGAGGTATATATGGTCACTGTAATAATAAAACTATATGACTATTATTATTATTGTACTATACTATACTATGCTCGTACGTTTGTCTGGAGAAGAAGCCTATGTAGATTGTACCACACGTGTACTTTATACGTGTTTTTCGGACGATTTATAGTTTTTACAACTCCTGAAATATTGTCCATTGTTTGGATCATCGTCATGTCGTCTTCGGCCGTGTTCACCAAATACAGACCATTGACATTTCCTACACACACATACGTCACGTGTATATATATATATATAGGGTACATTTTAAGTATTCAATTCGTTAACCTTCGGATTAAAATGAACCCTTGCGGTTCAGTTGGTTTGTCAGTTTTCCCGTGCGCCACCACAGTACGTCGTCGTCCGTGTATTATTGATATTAATAATAATTAACCGAAACGTTTTCGAGCCCCGCATCATCACGCGTGTGATAATAATTTTTGTCATTGTTCTTAATGACTTTAATCATTGTTTTTTATCGATTAACGAACCGATAAATAATTACGTACGTGCGTACATATACTATTATATATCATATAATATACGCATTGGTGGCCTCACTCGCGCGCGCGCGGACGGCTGACGTTATAGCGTAGTGCGTTTTACGACCAAGTCATATTATTGTGATGCAGTTAAAATGTCCTTGTGCACGGCGTATGACGTATAATATATATGGACAAGCAGGGTGACTTGCATCCGTCTGTATCACTCATTCTCAGTCTCGGTCGAATTTATGGTGTACTGTATAACAGTAATCGTCGATACAGATATTATATTGTTATCGAGACGCACTGCGATATTCGCGTACGTTGTATGCATATATTCGTACATATATACACCGCATTAAATCAAACACTTAATAAAGACGTCACCTTAGTTTTATAATATTCATGTATCGCTCGTCGCCGTACGGTTTGTCAACCACATGAGACCGTTTTGTTTTTTCTTTTCGCAGGGCGCTACGCATCAATAGCCATCGTCCTCTCAATACATACGGGTACCTACATGCGATGTATAATATAATAAACGAACGACCGAATAACGGACACCACGAAGAGAAGAAAGTTTTTTCCCCAACGTTTATTACCCATCTGTTCATGTCACATTATATACTACACTTTTATGATCGGTATAAAATCCGTAAAATCGTATGGCTTAAAGATGCAAAGTGTTTATGTCTCATAATAACCACCGTGCCCATATTTATTATATACTCGATTCCAGTATGAAATCAGAGAAAATAATACTATACCTACAGCCATTTCGTATTATACAGCGTCGAAGCTTAATATTTTGATTAACGAAGAAAGTGCAGCATAAATCCTGCAGTATAGACTTTTTCAATTAATTTAAATTTTTCTATGTAGATGGCATTAATAATGTGAGTAAGATCTTAGATTATTACTCGTAGATCACTACATTTCGCTACCACCAGTTATACGCAGTTATTTTGCTTGAATTGTTTTTATGGTTGATTTATTGAAGTTCTGGATATGTTGGATGCCTACGTCGGTGCTGCGTAAAAAACACGCTTGTGTGTGTTATACATTATATATATTATACATCTAAAGGCCAAACCAAATGGAACACATTCAGACCAGAATGCATTTTATGTATAATTATGTGTTTGTATACAACCGTATGTTATACATTATTTCGTATACACTGTGTACACACATAATATAATATAATGTGATATGTTCCCGTTATTAAGGTGAATTCCAATTTATTATATGATATATCCACCTACATATATATAATATTGTATGTTTATAATACACACGCCGCTGACTGCATATAATAGTTATTTATACCACCTATGATTCATCATCATCATCATAATCGTCGCCGCCGTATAACATATGGTCGACTCGTTGACCTCTAGATAAACCACCACCTAACTCATTGCAAACGTATATTATCCATATATTATCTAAGTAATACGCGCACGTACGTAAGGTGAAATTATTCCGTACGGTGCACGTGCGTCCAGGAACTCGGATTTTTCGGTCCAATGCGTCGGGCTGCTGCCATATCGCGCTCACTGTACCTATACGTGAAGCCACTTTTATTCAAGAAAATCCATTTGGATTCGTTAGTCGCTCATTCTACACGGTTATAACGATCGCGTCATTTTGTGTTCGGTAAATATTTAGAAACACAACAAACCAGTACACTTTAGGTGCTTACAGTAATAGTAAATTAAGTGTGTATTTACCTGTATTATAAGTACATCGACGTGTGCGTAAACAAAATAATATTATAATATAATATGCTGTATAGTGCATAAGAAGGTAAATCGAGAGTGATAAATACAGGTACAAACGATTCGTAGAAATCGTAGCGGTATACGTGTCATGTTTTATATAATATTTTATTATAATAATATACTCTCATCCGTATCTATTGATCAAGTTATTTTACTACTTAGATGTTGTACCTTTATCCATAAGGTTCCATAAAAATGCAATCCCTTTTTCGTCCTATATGCCATTGTATATTTTCCTATTAACCAAACGTTCTATCAATACGTGCGTATCGGGTGTCGTGTATCGTGTTTCTTGAAGTTCATTATTAATACCTACGCATTTTTCGGCATACTATGCACATTCAATACAAGTGTATATGCGTTTTTTATGAAAATCCTACGAACCTATAGGATTCTTATCTGTTATTGTCCTGTATTATACTAAAAATATTATAAAATACTATTAGAGTTCGTAGAATTAGGTATGATAAAAAAAAAAAAAAAATGATACCTGTCCGGGTGTAAATAATACGATATTATGCAGTGCAAGTGAGATTTAGATATATATATATTTTTTTTTTTTCAATTTGCCTTTCTCTCGTAATTTTTCAGGACCACCTTGTTGGTTCGCACTCCAAATTCTTGTGTTCGCACAACGCATAATTGGACAGTTTGTCAATAGGAGCGTAACCGATATATGTATATCTATATTATACTATTATTGTATACACTATATATATATATATATATATATAGAATTTGCCATTTGTACAGATCTGCGTGTTCGATTATTCATGATGGTGTTGCAAAAATTTTGTTGGGCGAATCGGGTGTGCATGTAAGTTTATTCATATGTAAGCGTAGTTGACCGAAACCAGTTTTAAAAGTCTTGGATTTTCGCCCACCGTACCTACTCGTTATCGTCGTGCATTACAACGTATAATCAATAACATTCCGAGAAACTATCGCATAAATTATATATGCATATGGCATATAATGTACCTACGAGTGTATATACCAAATGATGGTCGATTATACACGATTCGTCGCTGTGTTTTTCAACGGATCCCACTCGCTATACCGCGTTAGGCCAATTTCGTATTTTCGTGTGTATCAGTCCTGTTGAATGCTGTACACCGAAATCGATTGTATCGAGTTGTATCTTAATAATAATATATTAGCGATTATCAAACGCATTTTCTGGTGCCACTTTTGTCGTACGAATAACGAAACACGATTGATTGTTCATGTAGTAAGTACCTATCTTTCGCGTATAGTTACATCGAATTCGACTACCACAAGTTGCATAGATCTGTAAATGCGAACAAGCAATATATATATATATATATATAAAAACATGTAATATAATATAGAAACGAAAACGCAGTATTTTGCGCCAAGTAACGATGAACGATGAAGGCCGCCTCGCGCGGAGATCGAAATAGCTGCGATTCAATAATTTATTACTGTAGCAAAATAGCATCTCGCGTTTGTTACAATATCTAAGGCGGCTCTTAATGGTCACTAAAAATTGTAGATGAGAAATCTCTGTAAACCAATCCCAACACTCACCTTTACCCCATTGCATTTGCAATATTGTTTCTTGTGTAACTGAACCATATATGCGTGTATAGATTGTCGATATTTTATCTACCACCTCTCGTGGTAGAACCATTGCGGCTTCCTATTGTGTATGTGCAGTTAGTGCATCGCCGGAACGCGAGAAGTATTAGCAATAATACTGTAGTTTTTTTTTATATATATATATATATATATATATATACATTACGCGTGCGCGCATCGATACAGGTGTAAATACAATTTTGACGACTGTACCTTTATATATCAGAAGTGGTTCCAGCCATTTAGTTTAAATTCAAAACTAAAACAATTAAATTTCTTGGGTATTGATGACATTATGATGGAAAAAATCCTTTTCCCGTTCATTGGTGTAACCTATCTCCTAAATAATAAAAAAAAACTTGGACTTACGTATACAATACTGAAACGCAGTCTAATAACAATTAAGTATATATAGACGCAAATATGCACGTATTATAAATTCTCTCATGCGTTCGATTGTTCCTTTTCGGTATTATTTTGATTCTGGCTCAGAGATAGAAAAATAAACGTCCAAAAATTTATCGTAGGTAACTCAACACCGTCGGGTATTTGATGCGCTATAGTATAATTTGAATACGGTAATTGAATGGGACCGGTTTTTGATGCGACTATTGCTTGAAAATTCCATAAAGACCATTGGACGAATTCCTTCCTCCTAATGTTATTAAAAAAAATAACACAAATTATCTTTAAACACATGCATTATAAACATCAGATATGACATATCGGATGTTTTATAAAATTAAATTACTCCTTAATATACAAATTCTCGGTTGCGAGAGCCAAGAGCGAATATAATGTATATATATATAAAAAAAACTTATATAAACCTTGAATAAAGATGGAGAATTTAGTAAAATATGATTATTTCTATAGATATTTACGTCATGTTTCTTATAGAAGCATTACGTATAGATAACGTTTAGGGCACGTTATACTCGTATTTTATAAATATCTGTAAACACCGGTTGTCGGGTTACTACCTCATAAATCTTTTTAATATCATATCATTATACATAATACATATATTTTATAAGTTCAAGTATAATAACCGTTATCAACGGACAACGCGCTATAGGGTCGTAGTATAGTATATCGCACCGGACAATTTGCTATCCTTTTCGAACATGTAATACTCTTGTAAATAAAAAGTACGTTTATCTAAGTTGTGTATTTTTTTCTCCTTTTTTATCAGCCGGTCACTAAAATATTTTTTATTTATGTTAACTAACCGGAGTGGAGAGGTACCACGCGTTTACGTTTTGTTCGAACAGTACTGAAACCTTATTGAATCCGTAAACATGAATAAGTGTGAGATCAAAGATCGTCAGTGCCACCAGATGCGACCAAACTCACGGCGTGGTGGCACCGCCATCAAATAACTAAATAAGTATATTATATAAATTATTTTTTTTATTACACGTGTTCTTAATTTTACATTGTTTGGTTTGTCGATTCAAACAATGTACAATAATATAATTACGTAAATCATATACACCGAACACTGCTGATGCTGTGATCGTTTAAACAATTTTCCTACACGGGTCTCTACATTGTAAGCATTAGCGGCTATATAAACGTAAACATATGTTTACGTTTCGTCGAGAACCTTTCTCGAGAAAGCTTTCCAGGCACAGTTCCAAGGTTTCTTCCATTTTTACAACTCCACCAGACGCGCAACTATACATTATATTACACACGTACTGCAGCAGTGTGTTTACCATCATCATCATCATCATCATTATTCGTACGCGTCTATACGCAAAAGTTTCCTGGCAGAGCGACCGATACCACCCCACCTTCGTCCTTTACCACTTGTCATTATTGCAGTGCGCAAGATCTCGTGGCGTCGACTATTTTTAACCGCGCCTTTTTGGCTGGCCTTCAAAAACCTTCTTTTCGTCTCGCGCCACCGTCATCGGTCATCTCCACCACGACACCGTGCGATAGTATGTGCGCGCGCATGAAACTATACGGAAAGCTCAGCTGGAAACCACTGAGGAATTATAATATTTCCGCATATGACCAATACCTTTATTCGAACTTATGTTCAAAGGATCAAAGGATGCAATAAAATAGACTCCTCCTCGTTAGTTTTAAAAACTATTAACTATTTTTTAATTAAAATACTATGATATTCTATATCAATATAAAATATAAATAAATAAATATACATGCAATCATTTTTCTTACAAAACAAACTATTATTCAAAACTATGAGTTTCAAGGTTTATTAGGTACTAAATTATAGATTTATACACCGCATTACGCATGTACTTTTATTTAATTCCCATAATGTTTTATCCACACTAAAAAAAAAACACATAATTTTAAAACTGTAACTGTGTCTCGTTTCATTAACCACATTGGATGGAAATTTTGAGGAATATACTTTTGCGACTCCTCGGCCAATGTTGTCACAATGTGTGACGTTATAATAACCGAATAGCCTGATCGTCCGTCTGTGTCATCACAGCGTCGGTTGTGGGCGTCACACGATTTTCTTGTTTTATTTTCACTTCTCAGCCGCGTAAGAAAATATATGTATGTATGTATATAAGAAAGTCTTGAAACTGAAAACGCAGTATCGTTTTCTTGGCGGGTCGCCCGTCTAGTTTTATGGGCTTTCTGACGCGCACGCGCTCGTGTATAAGTGCACTATACCACTGGTGTCAAATTCGTTCACGCAACTTCATTTATATAGTTGTTCGAGAACCGTAAAAATTGTATCGCGTACACTGTAATGTGACATTTCGTCTGCATTATCTGAAACCAAACAACATCGATCAAAAGTGCAAGTTACGTAACGAAAAACACTTAAATACAAGTGTATATGTGTTATTATATTTACTTCGAAGCCGCAGCGGCTTAATTATTACTGTCATACATGTATTGAAATGCGAATAATCACCTTACGTAGTTATTTATATTTATATATTCATATAATATTTAAATATCGAAAGTGTATCATAATAATGTTTTAATATACACTGGACACTGGTACATTGATAATTTATTACCATGACAACGACAAAGTATATATAGTAGGACATATATTATTGTATCTATTGACGCAAATACTGCATGAGTTAAGTGCTGTGGTACGCATTGTTTGTCTACCGAACATAAGTTCGGTACATAAGTAGGTTTGAGTTGGGTAACTTTGGTCTTGTTATATAAAATTTGTACACCGACCACGTTTTAATTAATGCTTCAAACCAACATTGCACGTGCGGATACCGTGTACATGTACATGCGAATTATGATCGAAGTACTGTAGTAATCGCAATTATATTATTATTACATTACTATTGTTTCGAAAGTAGTGAAAAATATCCGTTTGAATGAGAAAACCGCATCACGCATGTACTTGATCAAATGCGTTTTTCAATCGATATCTATTCTGCATGTCTCCGGAAGTACACCATGCGCGTTTCATAGTACGTATTAAAATATTTATAATACATATAGTTGTGTGACGTATACACTCGATGTACGTGCGCACAAATAGAAATACTTTTCGCCGGTTATTCCGAATGTGTAATATAATCGCTGGAAATACTGATTCGTTCATATCCTTCCATGGCTCCGTCTCGATAAAAGTATATAATATGGTATGCAATAATAATTCGCAGTTCGTACAATATTATAATATTCAAATGCACACACGACCAACATCGACGCACAGCATTATTATGACGTAGTGTGTAGTATCCCTTATTGCGACCATCAACGGTGCCGAAAACGACAACAATAAATTTAATGGTAGAAAAAATTTTAATTGTACGGTGACCGGTGGGCGTGAAACGAACATAATAATGTATTAATGCATATTGTATACAAACATTGAACACATTATTATAATATTATATTAGATTTTACATAATATACGCCACCACGTTCACGCCCAACATGTAATGCGTATACATCGTATGTATTTATATTCGAACGTCAATGTGTCAAATATTATTATGATATTTTTATCTGTATATAATTTGCGGGGGCTGCAACGGTTAGAGTGGTTGCTTGAATGGTTTATAATAGACTAATAATCGATAAAGTAATACGTGCACGCGTATATTTAATCGAGTCGTAATCGTTTTGTGTTTTAATTAGAAAGTGAACCGGTGGTCGTCTTTGATCGGCCGCGGCCTGCCCATGTGTATATGACTACGTATAAATGTGTGTGTGTGTTTGTTAACCCGCGTTCGTCGAAGCATTGTTGCCCTGGTTATTCGCGTTGATCACATATCTCGCTCGCCACCCGTTTGCAGTTTATAATATAATTACCAGCGATCGCGTTCTTCGGGATGCTGCACGTCGTCTTTCACTACAGCGCGAGAAAGCCTGAAGAACTGACCTAGGGTGTGTTTTTTTCCACCGTCATATTTCCGTCAAAAATGTATACTCGTACGATTATATATATATATATATATATACATACACAATATAGTATACAATACGTAATAATTATATACACGTTGTTGGAATTTATCACTAAATTAATAATGTTACCTGCGTGAACAAAATATAGGTACATAGTATTCCACGTACAACTATACAGGTAAGCGCACGCGTCGCACTCGTACGCATTGCGTAGCAAAACTAACAATTTTTTTTCGTATGATTACACATAAAACATGATGTGTCATTGTCGGTCTGGTGGTCTTATTATGTCTATCTCTCTCGTTCTCTGTCAGGAAAAAAAAAATAACATTCTTTTACCTTATAAGACCATGCGCTTTTCACGAAACACAAGGCTGGATGGTGTGCAATGTAATAATAATAATTTACGCGCCTGTACATAGAGAACCGTCGGGCGCGGACCCGATGCAGCGTATAATTATAATGTACGGATGATAATCAATCGAACTCTACATTGCGGCACAAATGAAACATATTACAGTGATATTCCTATATGATATATTAATACACTGTATATGCATACATATACTATATATATATATATATATTGATGCGTCTTTCGGTATCCGTACGTAATCACGTCGGTCAAATGCGTTCGCAAGTGCAAACCGATATTTTATTCTTATCGATACATAACGTGGATATTACGTATATATAAACGCGGCGATGAGTACGTATACGAGATGACACCATCGCTTTGTGTACTATATTTTGCTTGCATCAACCGCTTTCAATGTAGTAACGGGTATGCACGCCGTCTTTTATTCATCATTAGTCATCATAGTCACTAATAATTTTATACACTCGTACATGTATGTAGATAATAATAATAATTTAATGATATATAACCGCTTTTTTTTGTTTTTTTAATGTTGTCGGAAATCGCTTACATTGTTATTATACATGGGGTATTATCCGTGCACATGGAGGGTGTGAAACCTATTATTACGATCGAAAATTAAACCATTATAGGGTTTGTCTGAAATTACGCGCCCGAGGGATTGTACACACGAAAAAAAAGTGAAAAAAAAACTATTGAAATAGCTCGAATTTGTTTTTATACGCTCACTCGCGTACGGTGTATAGTACATCATATTGTTTTTAACACAAGTTATGAACCTGAGCACAAAAAGTCTTTGGTATGTATGTGGCGTCGTTTAATAATTTCCAGACAAAAAACGGAAGTGTTGAAATCGTCGAGCACGAAACGTTTGTGTGTGTGTGTGTGTGTAGTACACTTTAAGTATCAAAATACTTACAAATTATAATATATACGATTCAATACGATAAATTGAATAATATATGGCCGACGCGCAACGTCGAAACATAAATATATGTACCGAAAAATATAAATAATATTGAATAAATCAATGAGCCGGCGTCGTATACTTTTTTGAAGACACGTCGAAGGTTGTAAAAATTCCGTCTTCGGGCTTGCTCTTTTATGTATTACGTATAGCGATGCTGCACAGTTGTGTCATGCGTTTCGAAAAAAAGAATTTCACTGTGCGCGCGACCGGTTGATTTTCTTTGTGCACATCCGGTATCCGGCCCCTTTAGGAAACTCGTTCACGCGCTCAACAACCGTTTGTCATCAACTTTTTTTATTTTTTCTCTATATATTGTATATATTCTCGCGCAACAAACGACTGCAACAATATCAATATATATATATGTATATATATATATATATATATATGTATATATTTAATTTTAATATCTTACGGACACGCGTAGTTGAGTAAGCAAAATGGAAAAAAAAACGAAAAGTCAAAATATTAAAAAATATATAATATATTATATACAAAACTTGTCCAACGTTTATGATGACGGGTGTTGATCAAAATATTACTACTAAAGCATTTATGATTATAACACATTATATTGTTACTGCGCAGCAGCGGACTCACGTACCTATACCGTCTATCTGACAATGCAGTGTACCCTATATATATTTGTATAAATACAATATTTTCATATTATGTAGCACAAGCGATGTCAAGCCTTCGTCATCGCGTCAACCTTGTGTACATATATGTGCTAAGGAAAGGCGCGGCGGTGAGGGAAACATACGCTCACGCTCAAATGTATGCATATATTATAATTATTAAAAGGAAAAAGGAGGAAAAAAACGGAAACCTGTTATGTGTTTATTTTCACAGTTGGTTTTTGTCGACGTCGGGTCACCGCCTACATGTAATGCACTGCTGCTGCAGCACATAATACGATATATAGTAATAATAATATAATAACATAATAAATTACCATAACGCCACTCGAGCCGTGGCGTTGCGGCGCGCGTTAATGTCAAATGCAGCACGCCACGTGTTAGGTAAATCGTTTTATTTAAGAAAAACCATCATTTTGTTTCCGTGTCCGCTTTTCACTTGACCCGCAACACTCGTATACTACAATATCTTGTCCACTACATTGCTTCAGAAGACCACTTTTTTGAAGGGGCGCTGATTTTACCCGGCGTGCCGTGCGCGTATAAGATCACAGCTATATTATAGTATTCATTGTATAGAAATTCCGCAACGGATTGGTCTAAATGTGACAATATTGTCGTTGTGGTCGTCGCGGCGGTCGAAAGCCTGCTGCAGGCATCGCACTCGCAGTGCGTGTGCGCAAGTATGTGTGTTTGGCGTATATTATATCGTTTCTTGCCACTCACTAAGATGGTTTTTTTATTGGTCCTATTCGTGTCGATCCTGAATCCGGTTTCACGGACTATATAGTTTGTGCCGCGTGACATTCTGCAGCTCCTGCGCGCGCCGACCAAACCGTACGCTTTATATTATCTACAATATTATTATTATTATTATTATTATCGTATAAAATTAATAATACGTGTATACATTTTTTCATTTCGGCGAGTATATATGGAAGACTTGAGCGGCAATCATGTGCCGATTCGTGAACCGGGCTCGTTTTGGGGGAAAACAATACCGTAAGCACACATTTACATATATTATGTTTGCTCGTTATATTATACTGCAGCGGAGCATATCGCGTGCGTATACGAATCGCTAATTTATACATATTTGGTATACAAACAAGCGTGCTTTTATAATGCCTTAATCAGGTGCGCAGGCATATTATCTGCGTTATTCGATCCGTGTACATGCGTAGTTACAACATCATATTATAATATATGCTCTTAGTCGTAGTCTATTCACCGGATTTTATACAATAAAATACATACAAAGTCTTTCTAAAAATTGAAATTTTAAAACTCTCACAGGAGTAAAAATATATATATATATATACATATATTTATATTTTTACTGAAAAAGAATTTACATTATGTTTTGAAAACTAAAATTAATTTCTGTATAACATGGTATCCATTATTTTTATGTATAAATTCCTAAAATGGAAATGTATCCGCTTCCGACATTAACAAGTTGTCAACAAAACCGGAGTCATCTGCAGTTATATATTTTTTCACTAAACTATAATCGTGATTGATGTTCCTTTTGCTTCAACTCCTGCACAATTATTGAATATTGTTGGTCTTGTACTACTATTATGTTAGCATTCGGTTTCAGGAATGTATACACGTCCAAACGAATATTAATTTTAAGACATGATATTTTAACCTTTGGACTCTTAACAGCATGTAATGTAGATTTGGTTTTCAGTAATAAAATCATGTATTGATACTACGTACATTTTTTCTGTAATGGTTGTTTCAAATGTTTCCATTTTTCTGTCCTGCACTATTTACGGTGCGCACACATCACGACGTAAGTCACGATATGGCTCTAAGAACCGCTGCTGCACGCTCAGGGAAAACTACGTAGCGAATAACGTGGCACATTATAGTAAATTTGTATACGAAATAGTTCGTACGGTGTAACGCGTGTTTAATTATTATCGTCAACAGCTGCGACCCATCCCTAAATCTACTATTATACGTGTGGTGGCGACGTGAACGAATCGGGCCGCCGACATGCGAAAATGCATTTGGGCGTAGGTAAGCATTATAGTTGTACCAAAGGCGGATTTCACACTCTTCTGGTCTATACATGTATCAGTAATATATATGTAATTATGCACGCGTAAAATATGATTAGCCGTTCCTCTCGTCCTCTTTATCATACCTATTGACCCGGTGCACCAACAAAGACAGCCGCCCACCCGACACACACACACACACACACACACACACACACACACACAAACACATACATACACGCACACATATGTATATAAATCACATGACCGCAGAGCGGATGTCTGCAGTGGCGGTGTGATCGTTGAACCGGAGCGTCGGGAGCCGGGAAGTTTTTAGGTTAGGCCACTTTTGGATCCAATACACAGTCTCCGAGACTCGTGCAGCGCGATCCGCTGGGTTCATGCGATACCGCAAAGATTTTAGCCGGTTAGCTAGCAGCGAATGTATATTATTATATGCATTATAAATATATTATGCACTTTTAGCTGAAAAATAAATTGAAAATATTAATCTCTCTTGGATAGAAAACACGCGTGCAAATGGAAAATAAAAGATCAAAACAAAACCCCTTCGCAACAGCTGAACTGTTTTTTACACAACGTCTGGTTCATATAGTAAACCCATGCGTATATCATATTATATTATAGTCTGTATGGTATTGTTGTTTTGGCTGCAGACGATGACGGCTGCGGTCGTTGTATACAGTATATACGTGTGTGTATGTGTATATATAAATATATATATAACGTGTAGTGTGTACATTTCCCCTCGATGCGGCTACCACCGTTTGGCTTTACGCCGGAAATTATATGAAAAAATAAAATAGTTAATTATATAAAAACAATTGAAACACGTGCGATTTTAAAACGTATAAACATATGATCGTATATATTTAGTGCGTTTATCATGTTCCAGGCACCGTTGAGATTCAAAAATACCATCGTAGAGTTAACGCTTTCGTATACACCGTCTTGATATTTACTCTCGTGTATAAAATATAAAAATATGTAGATATTCCCCTGCGATATGGTTAATTCGCAGTGTATGGAAAAAGCGGTGTGTCCAATCGCGAATGAGCACAGTCGTTTGCAAAATACATAAACATCAGATTTGATCGATTAGCCGCCGGCTGTGCTCACGCGTACTTACACATGCAAATCGCAATAATAATAATAATAATAATAATAATAATTATAACAATCCGAAACTAATCGAAACGACAGACGATCTGTCAAAAATACATAATATGTGCGCTCGTTATACATAATTTAATGTACATATATATCGCGTAAATAATAATGGTACAACTGCATATAACTTGTAAATCGGTTTTACATACAAATATACGCTGACTCCGTATCTTTCTCTCTCTCTCTCTCTCTCTCTGTCTCTCTCACTCTAGTTCTCCACGGCAAGCAAGGATCTTTTTATACGTTAGTACTTATACGTACGTACACGTGTATATTTTTCTCCGTCTCTTCGCACGCTTATATTCTCGGCATACGATTTTGACGCTTTGACGGTCGTTCCGGAGAATCGTAAACAACGCACCAATTGGAATGAATATTATATATTTTAAACATCTGTTTCGATGTATGTAATAATACATGGTATGTTTAACCGTCCCAGGGGTATCGATTCTCCTCTTCTCAATATCTTTTTCTTTCTCTTAATTTATTATCGTTTAAATCAACATGATTGACGACGTGAGTCCAAAAATATGCGCTGCAACTCCAGCGTGCTATTGTGTGCGGACTATATGTATATATTATTACACTCAGCGCATATTATTATTATAGGATTCTTCCGACAAAACTGCTTAAGAAACTATTATATAATGGACGAAAAAATCGTCACAGTCCCGACGCCTGATTAGAATTTAGTCATCCAATTTATGTTTTATTGTCTATTTCCCATGTCATAGATACTTATCGATGGATATTTTATAATCGATGACGTGTTGATATGTTACATCCTCTTGAGAGTATTATTATTAATCGACATTTAATGGGTATTATTTTTTTCTATTCGAATGTTTGATTTATAATTTATATTTATCAAACGAAACCGACAACGAATGTAATCATAACAATAACTATTATTATAAATATATTGTGTTCATGCGTACATCAATACTATATAGCTGTAAGTATCCTGTATAACCAAAAAAACAAAAATAGTATAATACCATAAGAAATTACGAGGCGGACCAACGACTTAATTCGACGGGTTGATGCCAATATCTTAAAATTTCGAAATAAATATCGTCCAAAAGAGAATTTACAGCACGAATTTCATGAAACGTTGAAATGAAATTAAAAATGCTTATTACAACAATAAAAACAAACACTGCGTGTACTATATTATGTACAGGTTGTAATAATAATATCATTACACCACGCGTAACAAGTTTAAATTATACACCTCAACGGACAACGGGTCACGTACCCATACACGGATATGGGTGCACACTGCACACGCGTATCCTATAAATACCTGTATTATGTTGTACGTGCTGTACGCATTGCGTTTTATACGAGAAAAAAAGGTCCGAATCCAAGTGCTCTAATTATACGTACTTAAACTCCTTATACGATAGTGTGTTTCACGATTTCCAAACATCGCGTGCGCATAACACACATGAAATATAATATTATAATATGTTACATCGGAGTATATACTATGGGGCACTTTGTATAATATATTATCGTATCTTATTGGGTCTATACGTATTATTATGCTTGCCTTCACGTCCTATTCCGTTCCAAAATCATTTTTACCCTTGTTCTGCGCGGCGCGCTGCTGCATTCGATACGTTTATAGTTTCTACAATATCACACATACACCTATATTATACTTTTTTATTTTCCACGCATATATCACTGCATATTGTACTAACCACTACCTTTGTATACATTTGACACGTGTTATGTTCATGATGATTATTATGGAATATATAAATGCGTTTTCGATACCACCTTTGTAAGAGAGAGCGTCATTCCTACACATAATATTATGTGTACGGGTGTGCTAGTGGAAAATCATCGACATTCCTCGTCGGTGCTGTGCGGCCGCCCGTTGTCCGTACACTTGTGACAAGCGTGCTTCATACACTATTATAACGTAGGTATTATAAACACCCGAGTGAGATGCCTACGTAAAAAAAGAAAAAGAGAAAAAAATATCATGTCGTTGGTTCGCCCGTCGGGTGTTGTTGTTGGTGGGAATACTTGTTCGCCTCTCTTTCCGGTGAATGAGATTTACATAAATGGCTTGTTGATTTTTTTACTTAACGCTATTTCCCCTACAACACGTATACATATATATATATATATATATATATACAGTATACACACGCGCGATTGTACGTTCGTATGTGTATGTATATGCACCCCGTGGGCGTTTGGATTATCATACTTATAGCGTTACTTTCGGGTAGGACGTTGAAAAAAAAATTAAAAAAAATACCTGGTGGGCCGATTATTATTATTGGCCCAGGTCGACCTGAAGCGTATATACCTATAGGCGTTTATTTCGTTCCCAGTTGAACAGATGATAAACCCACACTTTCGGAAATCATGACGGTGACAATACGTTCTTCTTTAGTGCGTGACTTGACCTCCAAAAATATGAAAAAAAAAATCAAAAAAAATCTATAAATTTAAATATCCACTTCCTCTGTGATGTGCGTTATATAACGTTTGCATGTACCAATACTGCGAGTACAGCATGTCTTCAGGAAGAGATACATCATATTAGATACGGTTATTATACGCGATTTTAATTTTTTTTTTTTTTTTTACTTATGGTCCTATTATTTTTTTCGTATATTCTATAATGTTATAATGTTGTGTGATGTAAACGACACGACGTATGGCTGCCGTTCGTTACACCCCATTACTTTATTGTTCTCTCTGTGTGATGCTGTGTAAACACACGCTGCTTCTATGCATAGAACGGGGGAAGAAAAAAAAACACTTTCGATTCGATCTGGAATTATGAAAAAAAAATAGTATTATTGTTCTCACGAAACCTTATATTTTGTCGGGCCATACTGCATTATTTTTCGAGTTTTTCCTCGGTATAGAGTACTTCAAATTACATCATACGAGTACACGGCGTATACTTGTCAGTATATTATTGTGTTTTACATATAGATACTTAACTATTCGTTTAATAGTTATATATATTTTGTGTTTCCAATCTGTGCAGTAAATATTAACGTGTTATTCAATTAGTGACACTGCTTGTGTACGTACACGTACAATTTAACGTATAGGTATAAGAGTAGATTATAAACATAGAATTGTTCATAAGTTATACAAACCGATAAGATATGAATTAAAGTTTGTACTATTAAACATGACTTGTATATTATAGATAAACGTGCGCGCATGAAGTATATTAAGTAAAATATTACGTAATAATATATCAAATATTACATTGTGTCAGCATATATAGGTTAAAATTGACTGTTGAAAACTTAATCCGGCTGTTAATAAAACGTAAATATTACATGACGAACGTTGACCTTGGAGAGTTGAACCTGTAGTGATATATATATATCTCGGTAAATTCCCATCACTTTGTTCGGCCGTTTATTCAATGTGCATAAAATGTAATTAAAAAGGTAGATACAATAAATTGCATTAGCACACGGTGCACAAGAGTCAAGAGCTTGGCAACTATCGCGTGAAGCACAATATGTAATTTTTAATTAAACTCGCGATAGGAGTATTGCCAAAACAAATGTATTCACAGAACGATCGAGTACAATATAACGGTATACCTACATAATATTATACATGTTGTTTATAGCTGCAGGTAGCATCAGCATTAGCAGCAGTTTGTAGTATTCGTCTGCGTTATACGCTCAAAGGAGGTTTCACTGACTTGTACATGCGGTATTTTACATATTAACCGCATACATATAATATTTTAATAATAATTATCTAAACCATTTTGCTGTAGTATGTAGGTGCAGTGTAATACAATGAAAATATGCTATAATATAATTCTATGGGAAAATATGTCCGTCTGATATACAGCGCAGCGTCGTAGACGTATTTTAATGTTTATACAAAAAATATCGCACAGCTCTACGCAGAGTAATAATAAATTATTCACATTTTTTTTTCTATCACTCGATTCACTTTGTGACATATAAATATATATACATATCTATATATTATTTTAATAAAATTACAATCTGTGTCTTGTAAATATGCAGCGGAATGTAATAAGACACTGTTTTTTTATCTTTTTTCGCGGAGTGCATAATTTTTGACATGTATGCAAATCCTATATTAGATTGATTGCTGCTTTTGGTTAGGACGACCCGATAAGAAGAAAGGGGAATTTCATACGTTACATTATACGCTTGCGTAGGAGTGTCACACTGCTGCTGTTGTATACCAATATTACTTTCTCTCATTTTAAAAAATTAAATTAATAATTCCGTCTAATAAATTCAAGACGAACTTAAACACACAGACACACACATACACATACACTCGATCAAATCCACTCCTATTATTTCAGGCTTATAAATGGTTCTTTATAATACTTTTTTTCATTATTCCACAACTCAATTAATGCACACAAATTGTCCCACGTTTTTATTATTCTTATCGATGCATCTACAATTCATTTTGTACTAATCAAAACTTTTCGTGCGATTTTATCTAAATTACTTGTAGTTCTTTAGCATGCAATGTTTTCGTGTTCAAAACTGGTCGTCGGTTACAAAGAAAAACGTTGTGTACAAAATCGCTATATCTACGTATAATAATATGTTTATTGTAATATTAGGTACATTTTCTGTTTGACTGAAAAAAGAAAGTTTTAATTTATTTAATGGATTTATAAATGATACCACACAAACGAAATGATAACTATTAAAATATAATTCTTATCCTATTATGGTTTGGGTACAATAACGTCGCGTTTAATACATAGGTGTATGTGCCTAAATATTTATATGATTACAATATTATAATAGACGCATATTATATGTTGTACTAATTAGTAATATTTATCTATACGGATATTAATAATGAAAAAAAAAAATATTCACAGGCGAAAAAATTGTGTGGCTGTTCTTTCAAATGATATACCTATAATAATATTAGATTTGCGACTCAATTCACGATATTATTCAATATTGTTGATGTGTTTATTGTTTTCTGCGCACGTGCTGCATCTAAAACGTCTTGGGTTTTCACCCAAGTTTATAATGTATAAAACGAAAGCCACCGCAAGGTTTACGTCGAATTCTCGTGTTAAGCCGCGTACAATTTTCTAATAATACTCTTCACCGCGATTTATATGTTTGAATTTCGCACACGTTTTACGTTTTTGCCACACCGTGGCCATGGCTTTGTGCAGATATAGCCGACGCGCGTGCGCGTGACCCGTCGATCGACGGACAGATATTATATATATATATATATATATATATACGCGTGTATAATTATTGTTATTACCGTTGTATATACGATTTTTTGCAGTCCGTTTTCTCGCATATATCGGCGGTGGGCGTGCGTTTTATTGGCCGGAAATCCGAAAATTATATGACGCAATTCAATCGTGTACAACGCATTTAGGGAACGCCTTATAAAGTAATAGGTTATTCCGCGACCAGACTATGTACGGCATACGCGTATCTATACAGCGCTCGATCGCGGCCGATCCGTCTTTCCGCGGTCGTCCAAAGTGTCCTTCTTCTACCTAAATACCGCAGACGTTCATTAAATTGTTTTCAACGCATCAAACGCTGACCGCGCCAAAAAAAAAAAAAAATAATTAACACTTATTTATTATAGTTACGGTCAAGCCAAACAGTGGGATAAATAAATTACTATAATTTTCGTTTTTACGCAACGCACGGAATTCGCGAATGATTCGTGAAGTCTACGAACATTATTTTCTGCTCATCGACGTTTATCTAGGTATAGATATAGTATATAGGTGTAGTGGATACGTTTTGTCCTTATCACAACTTGCGTTGCGATTCCTCTACTTGCATGTTAACACGTTACACTTAATGTTGACGATTGTACATTCGTTTTTTTCATTTTCCTTGAAATGATTGAATCATCAGATTTATGCGAATCAGCACCATACGGTATGCCTGTGTGGTATTTACCAATGCCAAATTACGTATACAACGATTGTTATCGTTTTATGTGTACCTTTTCGTTCAATGATGCCACCTTCGTATTTATAATAAATTTTCATTTGTTTCTCCCAAAAACAAAACTGCATTACGCGCACTATGGACATATATTGAGTTAAAAATTTCATATACAAGCTTCGAGGAATACATATTATACTTTATCAGGAAGAAAATTCTATGTGGAAATCGATTTGTTAAAAAAAAAAACACAATACCCGTGAGGTGTAAGCCTTGAAACAGTTTAAACACCCATACGACCTCATGTCGTTTCACAATCAGTATTTATTTTTTTCGCCCATTAAATTCGTCAACCGGACATGCCACGTGTGGGATCAACATCTTCTTTTATTATTGAATGCCATTTGTTTAAAACGATTTTTACTATCTTTATTTTTTTCACTTATAACTTGGTTACAGAATATTATTATAAAGTAGTGAAATAAAAAACGATCTGCTTCTCGGCGGACGAAAAAGGTGTCAGATTCCTGTCGGATAAGTCGTTACATCACCCGGAGCATGAACGCAGCGGTACAAAACTATTCGACAATGTGTGCGTTCGAATATTATTTAGACATGGTTACATATAGGCGGTGGCCGATTGTAGGCGTGTGTCGTGTGTATATATAATTACGTTGTACCACGATATCACGGCGCGACGCACGCGTGTACAAGGAACGTATAAAAATAAACACCATAAAACACAAATGAACAAATGCCACGTACAGATCGTATCTCGCTTTGAAATGATGTTTAAAACAAAATCCATCACCGCAACGGTTGTAATATTGGTACATATCATCGTGGTGTAATTATACCGCACCGCATCATCGTCTTCTTCTGATTTGTTTTTTTTTGTTTTTTTCGGATTCAACGCATCAATATAATATTATTACGATGTACGTATATTGTTATGCGCGGGAAAACAATGAGAGCCCAGGGGGAGTCGTAAAAATCGAGCGGTCGTAAAAAGTTGAAGTAAAGCCACCGCCGTCCAACGAATCACAACGGCGTCTCGGATTCCTATACATACTTGTTTACACGCGGACAAATTCTTACATGGATAATTTAACAGTACAGACAACGGCTCATATTAGTAAACAGCCGCGCGTTGAACTTTCACCGAAATCCCAACGACCGGAAACGATACGGGGGTGCCGCGGGTCGATGGTGGAAAAAAAAATGTAAGTACAACGTGCGTAGTATACACCAAACGGTCGGTGAAAAATGTCTTGTCATAATAATATATTAGAACTGTACTCTAACAACGATATGCGAATACAATAACGACGGAAAGATGTATAATAGTCGTGTTTGGACGAAAATACGCTCTCATTATGTTGTCGTCGTCGTACGATTAATGACAAACGCGAGTCGACGCCGTACCGTACTGTATACCGCACACATCTTCGGTTCATTATTATTGCATAATACGTTTGGCCGTCATCATCTGCCGAAACGGGCGCACAGCATCATATCCTTCCGGAGCTGCACCGCCGCGTGTACGTATTCACCGCTGTGTGAGCGCGTACTGTGTACATGCGACCGCATAACGAACATTGTGAGCGCACGTTGTTGTCTCGCGGCGGAAATGACGTTTTAACCCCGTACAATATTATAATATATTATTAATGAAGCCTTCAGTTTTCCCGTCACGACTGCCATGCTTGCAGACCTATACTCCTCCTCCGTACCGCGCAGTTACTCGTCTGCCGCAGCCGTCTGTGTCGTTCGTTCGTTCGTCCGTTTTCATTTTACCCCGCCGCCGTTGTGTGCGCCTGTCGCCTGAAAGCCAAAACACAAAAACCATTATAGAACATTCTTCTTGGGCGCACATGCGGTCGCGTTCCGTTGACATTGCTCTGTATATTATTATATTGTGTGCTTCTGCTGCAGCTCGTTAATCAATATGCCTGCATACTCGTCACCCCGCAATGTTGGTTTATTATTATTATTATAAATGACGTGTTGAAAAGTCGTGTTTCGGTTGTTGTGGTGTGTATTTATCGCAAGAGGGACATAATAGGTGTGTAGGTAGACCGAGTGTGTTGTTATCGGTGAATGCGTGTGTTTGTATGTGTTTTTATAACGTGCGGTGGCAGCAGCCGCACTACCCGGTGGCCTCTACAGCAGCAGTCAGCGAAAACCGCAAAGTTCGTAGAGCACGCGTTCACATAGCCCAGAAAAACATCAATAATAATCATAATAATAATACTGACGACCACTTCATTATTTGTCTTTTTATTTTTTCACACAAATTCCTTCGGAGCGAATATTCATGTCGATCGAGTTTCCTGCTGCAATACGAGATACGACATTACGTATAATGTCGAATGTAACCGTCGTTGTTATTATACGTACACTACAACAAGGAGGAAAAAGCTGATGGTCACGTTTTCCAATATAGTAATATACCCATAATAATATGTATACACGTAATATATATTATTTTTACAAGAAGAACGACGATCACGCGAGTGAAAATTATCCTAAAAGGTTTTTTTCCCTATAACATTATGCGTTCGTACGTATATATTATAAAATATAAAATATTATAGTTTCTCAGTATAGATTGTATACGGAACGTTACTGCACGCGAGCACAAATCTAAATTTCGCTATACACCTATCAACGGTATACATGTGTATTGGTCGATAGAGATCTCCTGTGGGCACGAGTGTTTTTTTTTTAATGCGTTTGTTTACCTACTCTGCTTGGAAGATAAATTGTTCATGAATATATTATTATTACTGTTATTATTATTATTATTATTATTATTATTATGATTATAATATTATTATAATATTATTATAACCCTGCTATAGAATGATTAGAATGTGTTATAAACTTATAAATAATATCAGCGACGCGACCAGAACGCACACTGGTCTCGACGCGTAGTTTATAGGTGCTGCGTAACGGTGGTTTTCGAGCTCAATCGGAAAGAGAAAAAAAGATATACTATGAATATGTTATCAAGACGATTCATCGCAGCCGTTAGCTGCTTATAATGTACTTAGGGTAGGGCGGAAAACGATTACGTTTAGATTAAATCGGCCGTGCATATATACACGGACGCTCGAAGGGTCCGTAAATCGCGTTGTACTCTGCCGTGGTGGTGGAAAACAATATAATAACAACAACAAAAAGTCTTAATAATAACAGTTAGATACGTGGCGTGTTATCTCCTTGGAGGATTTCATTCGTTTATTGTGCAAATATAACACTTATGTCTATATGACTCGTGGTGATGAGTGTGTGTGCGCACGGTGCGCGGTGCAGTCGGCGATTAGATATTGTTCGGCATGATTGTATGAAAATGTGTGTTTTGTCAAAACAGTGGGTTTTTCGTTTGGGTGAGGACGTATGTAATATTGTGTGTGTCATCCACGCGAAAAGGGATCATTGTCAGCTGTACGCCGCGATCGGTGTGTGTGTGTGTGTGTGTGTGCGTGCGTGTGTACTATGTATACGTTTAAATAGAGAGGGGGTATGGAAGAAGGACGTAGTGATTCAACAATGGATCCTTTATGTTGTATTATCCGAGAACATATTATTATATATTATAATAATAATAATACTATATATTATTATTATTATTATTATTATTGTTATTATTATTATTATTATTATTATATTCAAGGCTTTTGATGCGCGATGAACCCCTTATGGAGTTCTTGAATTATAGCGCTAAAATATTATATACCTATAGCCATATAATGTATGTATACTAAACCGATATTTTTAAGACGTGCTAGTATGGGGCTAAACAAATTGTGTTACATTGTATATAATAAATTACATCGGGGTTTTCCAATATCGAAAAAACGAAATGAATGATCTAAAAGTACGGTTTTTTTTTTTTTTTACGGGCTTACATATACGTAGCGATGCTGGTTAAGTGCGTTTTGTCATTATTCACGCGTGCAGTGCGGTTTCCGCCCACACCCATGCGTTGTTCGATTCTTTTCGCCGACACGCATTATTATGCGATCCGAGTGAACAAATTTCGACAAAAAGATTTTAACATTATTTTCCTTTGCGTTAAACGATATTCGTATATACGCGTGTACTGGGGCGATTTGAACGCGATGACATATGTTTTTTTTCACTTCAAACAAATCAATTGTGAACGCCGCTATATACGCGTTCTGACGAGTATTAGAATAGTTTCTTCTTGTCCGACAAAAAATAGTCGATAAAACGCCTTGTAATATTGCCTAATTCACGAAAACCTATTTGTATACTATGCAAATTTTGGCTTTAAATATAACTGGTATGAGTTTTAGCTCCTGTCCCGTCATCGTACGATATTGCACAGCAGCTGGATAGCGCCTGTTTCTATCGCGACTGAAAAATACCACAAGGTGTACATACTGCATCAGCTGCGGCGGAGATTTGTGCGTGCGACTGCAATGCAGCGGAGTGCACGGTGGACTCAATATACATTTACTGGTGCTTATAAATCACAAGGAAATTCCATTTAAAATTAGCAAGCTTCGGTCGTAGATTGAAATACGTTTCGTACGCATATATTTGAAGAAAAAAAATGAATATTACACGCTTTCAGATCGTGAGGGTGATACGCTTGTTTTTAATGTCGAGTTCAGAATGCAAATAGGTGTACCATTCATATACCTAATATGCTACACATACACAATAATGTATTTTATTGTAGTATGTACCGGCTCGTGCCACTTGGAATTTATAAATTATTGTTTAATTACACGGATAGCACATTCTATCGCATTCTGTGTTTATCCTATCTATATATGCACTGCTGCGATGCGTTGTCGTTCAATTGTTATTCATCTGAAAACTATTTCAAAAATGCTTTCAAATAATCTTAACACAATTGAACACTGTTATTTTAGCTCTAAATATATTATTATGTTATGCAGTTACGAGAAATATTTTCTGAGAAATATTTTAAATTTGTCACGTACGGTAGTTATTTATTAAATTTCTACATTTTTACCGGTGTGATGTATGTAGGTATTATAGTTAGTATAAATTAGTGTTGTGTTTTATGTTGTATACTACTGTTTTACTAGTGCATTGTTATTAAATGTATTTCAACAATTTTAATCTTTGAACAATTTACAGATCAAACATTTACTTTAAACAGGTTATCATATTATAATGATATTAAGTTTTGTAATTATAAATCGGTTTTGTCGATAAAATCTTTGTACAACTATATACACAATCACGTGCTTTTTATAATTATAAAATCACCTTAAAAACAATAAAAAACAACCAGCGAAAGATTTATGTCCATTTGACAGGTCTCGTGACCTCGCACACCCATGGTGTGCTTAAATGGTTGCTATAGGTCGTAAAAAAAAAGAAAAATCGATATTTTATTTATTGGTTTCTGTGGCAAATTTCGACTGCCCGACACTCATAACAACCGCGTAGGGGTGGAACAAAATACAGCTTTTGTGCTCGGCACGAGGTCAGCTTAAAACTGAGATGTATTAATTTCGACGGGTTTTACGACGGTTTGTGTATACGTTCATCGACGGCGGCAGACCCTTCGAAGCCAATAACGTCTGCCTTTATTCAACCATCGATTACCACTTAAGCCGTCGATTCTGTCCCCACACATATTGGAACGCTATTATAGATACTGTCATCGGGGGCGCACGGGGGAAAAAAAAGAAAGTGTATTATACTCAAAACAAACACAGCAAAACCCTCGATAGTGTAATACTGAGTCATATATTTTTCAGCCTCCTATTAGTGTATAGTTAATGACGTACTATAGGCCTATAGGTGAATAATAGTAGGAATAATGTAGTATTATATTGTGCAGTTGCAGTGCGTATATATAGGTAGTCCAATCGGTTAGTTTAAGCTCCTGTAATAATTCGATCGGTTTTGGTGTATACACGTATACGTCGGTGAATGGGTTTTGTCAATCACGGCTTATTATTGTACACCAACTCGGACAGAAGAATATCGTAATCGGTTTTGCATCATTCCACGTCTACTTTATTTATTATTATATGCAACGGTATATTATATTTTATGCGTGCGGCCCGGTGAAACTTAATTTGAGAAAAACAGTAAGACGATGTTTTTATTTTTTTATTTTTTTTTTATATCGGTGTTATTATATTTTACATTGCATATAATATTAAATTTTGTAGAGGGATTCCAATATGAGTGTAATTACGCGTTATCATGTACATGATGTATTATCTTTATATGTATGATACATAAAGTGTTGTACGAGGTGAAAATGGAAAAAAAATTGTCTGTTAAAAACAGGTTATTTATATTAGTAGTGTACATAGGAAAAACGGGAGTCTGGACCGGTTTCAGCAGGGTACTCCATCGCAGCAGTATAGTCATTATTCTGCAATAAGTCTACGCCACAGAGAAAATACCGTCTGGTGGGAATCGGCGATTTTACAAATTTATATATATATATATATATATATATAGGTATATAGGCAATATTAATGGTTTCGATTTTTATAATTGTACACAAAATAATAATAATAATATGTGTATAGTGTTAAATCCGGTTAATGCATTTTCACACACATCCGTGTTCGGCACGTATACATTTTTTTATTATTGTATTAACACAAATATTATAATACCACTTACGCATACTGTCACTATATATATATATGTGTGTGTGTGTGTGTGTGTGTGTGTGTGTGTGTGTGTGTGTACACCTGGGTGGTACGATAAAATATAATATTTACGTACGTTGCTATTACAATTATTTGTTAAAAATCACGCGTACCTGTCGTCCATCACAATATACTGTTTACCTACCCTCTGACGATGGCGGAGCGTATACACGAGAAACGAGCATGCTGCGAGAAGTGTTCACCCGCCGTGGTTCATTGTACATATACTGCCGCTGGTAAGAAATAAAACAGGTTTCGAGAGACGGAGAAACGATAAGATCTAATAAGATCTAAAATTATTATAATAACCGCCATTATTCACACCAAATTAAGGGTTGAATTTCTAGGTAAAAGTAATCCGTCTTCGTTGTGCGTACCTACTACAAAGCACTTTATGTACGCTAAACGGTTCTTAGTATCAGAATCGTGGCGTACCTTTTGTGGTGTCCCTCGTAGAATTCTTTTCAGTCATTATTAATACGATATGTCGGGCAACTATTTAAAAGAAAGAAAAAATTAAAAAAAAATACGCGTTGCTTCTTACGCAGTGTGAACTCTGCCTCCGGGAACTTAACTCCGTGCTCTAAATCGATATGCGCTGTATGGACAAGACAGTGGAAAAAAGAAAAGGGGAAAAATAATACTCGATAACAATGCCTCAGACGTTACTATCATATAGGAATCATATTTTTTTCTTTCACGCTGTATGACCCCTGTGTTGGGATGAATATATATATTAATACACTTGTATATATTATAATATAGTGGCCGGAGTTCTTTGCCCGCAATATAGTACAATATGTAATAGCTATATATATATATATATATATTATTTATACCTTCTAGTCTCGTCTGACTGATAATATAACGACTAATGAGTTAACATAATCGACCATGAAATTTCTTGCGGGTTGTACATGATGTATATACCTACTTATTAGTCAAAGTCATAACATATAGTTCGGAAGGAGTACGCACTCAATGGGACCGTGACAGTTGAATATCTATTGGTATTTACTATATTGTCTCTTTTGTTGTTGAGACTTATTGATGAACTGTCAAGTTTATCGGTTTCGTTTTACCTTGTATACCTATAACTTATGCCCAACGTCAATTGGTTGCGATTTATTTTATTTGATAACAAATGTAGCATATAATATAAATGCTCGGTTTCACATTTATTTTATAGGAAATACATGCACCCTTGTTTCAATTTGACAGTGTTTAAGTTATCTAAAATCGAAAAGTACAAAAATATAATTTAACAGTGTAATAAATGTAGAAAAAATAAACCAAAATGTTTTTCAAACGTATACACTTAAATAGAATTAAGCACAACGGTTGCGGTCATACGTTTATTATACCACGTAAATACGTCTTTCACTTACGTTCGAGTGTGTGTGTGTGTGTTTAGTTTAATGTTGATTTAAAAATATTCTGTCCACTAATCAGTGTTTTTTTCACAATCGTAAAGCATACAATATTTTGTTGGAATTCCCGTTGAAAAACGTATCGGCCAACACAATAATATTCATTATTCGTGTACGATTTTCCGTTCGAGAAAACGGGGAAAATAACACAATACACCTACTACGCAGTATTATACCGACCCCTCGTCATGTGCTCCGTGCGGTGGCGTACATACATAATATACGTAATTTTCACCTGGACGGTGGCGGGAGCACGGACCAAAATAAGCGCGTGCGTATGCAATACACACAATGCTCGGTCAAATTATACGCGCGCGCGCGCGCACACACACATACATACACACACATACACACACGCACACGCACACACACGCGCGTGGTTTATTAAGGACTGTAAAATATTCGTTCGAATACACATTGTGTCTCCGCTGCGGCAAAGGGCCCGGGGCCGGGTGTGTGCACGCGCAAACCGGGTGCGTGCCGACGAGTCAGCCAGGTTAGGTGTGTATGATTTACCTACACGGCATGCGCACGTTTGACTTAATGATAGAATTGTTGACGTCATCGCGCCGTGTATAGTGTGTACTGCGCGAGGGATACGCATGGGCCGCGGTGGAGGTGCGACCTGTGTCCGACACACAAAAGACCATCATTCGCGAGATAATATGATGACGGTCGGTGGTGTGTGCAATGTACATCCGAACCATGTCCGGCTTCAGCTGTTTTCGGGATCTGCCATCCGCCATTGCTATTCACTCTATTTATGATCCAGACCCTCGCCGGTCCGTTTGCCGTTAGGGTGGGTCGTGTATACACGTAAACCGCGCGTCCCCGTTGCAGTGGACCAGTGGCGTCGACCATACGTACCGGTTCCGCGGGATGGTAATAATATAATATAATGCCAAGGGCAGCGAGTAGCGTATAATAGTTTCTACATAGATAGCAATTTTTCATTGTGTATAATAGTATACGTTTAGTAAAAATCTAAATATTTAAAAACTGCTGGCAGAAAAATAGAAAAGTGCAAGTTTTCCGTGTTTAGAATATTTTAATAATATTAGAGATTATTGATCACCATATAATGTTAATATTGGACAGGTTCAGCTAAAGAATCCGCAATATCATATAATATGGACGTTTTGAAGCAATATAATGATAAAATGTCTTAACTTCAAGTGTTTTCAATGGACCATTAGTTTTAGGTGTTATGTTATGTGTTACTGAACACTAAAACTATTCGTATTTTATGACAACCAATTATTCGCATTTATAATTGCACTTAAGGGATTCATTTTTATACGTTATAAAACTGAAAATGTTCTCAAATGTCATTTACTGCATGAAATCACAAAAATGTATTCTCTTAGAGGTTAACTAGCTAACAAAAAGGCATGTGGAACATTTTTATTGTTTAGACTAATTTACATGAACTTCAACGTCTTTCGAGGTTCACTTTATTTTGAACCGATTTGTTGTAATTTTGACATGCTATATTATATTTATCGTCAAAAATAATTTTTTAAATAGTTTTGTCCGTAGCTATGTAGACCACCAAGTAGGGTCTGTGATGAGTGCTATGATTCATAAATATATTTACGATTTATGGAAATCGTTTGACACAGCCACCTATCCGCGTACCGCTTTAAACTATATCCATTAAAAAGTGAAAAACATAACGGCCCACCCTGCATACTTGTGTTAAGTTGAAAAACTATGTGTGTATCATATATAACATACTTACATGTGGTCCGTTACTCTCTAGACAGTAATTTATTAATCTCACATATTTAATGGAGATGTTCCACTTTTTTACGATGGAAAACTACTCGTGCGCACTATTATAATATAATTGTGCTAAACGACTGTTGAGTTATTAGCATAATATAGTATTATCAGATATAACCATATACGAACATTGTACAATTATACGTATACGGCGTAGTACATATAATATGTATACAAATTTGAATTATATCTTATTAAGATGTGTTCATGGGACGAAATTCGAACTGAACATCGTGTGTGTTTTACCTTTTTGATCATATAACATTTATCTGATTAAAATTATGCCTTGTACGTATTTTGTATTTATGCGAGATCCTGGCGTAAGCGAAACAAAACGAATTTATTTTTCCGATCAACTTGGCTCAAACTAAGGCTATAATTCTTAATTGTTCAGCATCATGACAAATCGCTATACCCGGGCGCTATATAGATGGTTATGTGTTATATTTTTGTCGATAAACATACATGTATTCTCTGCAGCATGAAATACGAATGAACATTTGTCTCCGAACCATTCGCAAAAGCAATTTTCTACCCCTAAAAACCAGCGCATCTCTCCGTCCACGTTAAAACCACGCTATCGATTTTCAGCACTCGCCTAATAACGGCAATAGGTCGTTATAATCAGCTATAGCCAACAGTGAAGTGCACACATAAGACAGAAATTATATAGATACTTATTACAATGGCGTTTTCGGAAAACCTCTTATACAAGAGATTATGTTCGTTTGACCCAGTTTTAGTACTTTATACGCATTTCTTACATTTATACACTCAGTTGTATGTGCGTATATACAATATTATGTACGTCTGAAATTTTATTTCCCTTCAATACTGCAGAATCAGTGCCTGCAAAACTTAACACGATTATTTTTTTCATAATATTTCTTGAATATGATGAGCGTATCGTTTTATTGCCATCATTCTAATTCATAACAAATCTTGTGATATTAGTATTTTTACACATCCAGACGATTTACTTATTTTTTGAACCGATCTAAGAATGCATCTTTTTTGGCACCTCATATGTAAACCAATCTTTAGATGCTTATAGATTGAGTGCTTTCGTCCAATTTGCGCATGTGACCGCAGAATGGCCGAGATTATATTGTGGCAGGGGGCAGGGGTGTAACGATGATGATTTACAGGAGAAGCACAAAAGAATTATCATCCCGCGAGGCAGTATAACTCTTCGTCGCATTGTGAGCTATAACAATGTACACATACACATACATGTATATTACGTAAATATTATTATATATTACTTTCGTTTTGTCCAATTTGTCGGTGTTAACGTAGTATGTGCCCCTTCCCTCCTTTATCAAGCCACACCGAAGACACGCGATCCCGTACACGCGAATATAAATGCGAAATTAAACTCTACTGCGCAATACTTATATAATATAGTACGTACATTGGATGTTTTTTTTTAATTTCATTCATCGTATTTCTTTTTATCTCTCTCTCTCTCTCTCTCTCTCTCTCTCTCTCTCTCTGTCACTCAATCACTCAGTGCTTCACCAACATACAATGTGTATGTGATCTATATGTATATAGTAAACCGATTACCAACATGCGCTTATAATATATAGCAGCAATGATACCACAGTACCCTGCAGGTGCTGCAGTGTATACCTATGTGTAGAAAAATAATAACATTATAATAATTATTATAATATGTTGCAATACGCATGTGTACGTGAGGTGGACAATTCGCTAATGCCATCGGTGTATAAGTATGTATACTTAATCGCGATGATTACAGGTGACGAGATGATTGAAGGAGATCATTATAATAAATACTCGTATCGTTTTCGTGTTGCCGCAAGCACGCACTGTATTCTTCGCCGAAATGTTCGGGTAGCGGCGGGCGTGTGCGTACGGAGTGCGTGCCGTAAATCGTATAGTTATTGGTTATTATTATTGTAATTACCTAGGCGTGCGATACGAGACTCTGTCGGTCGATTGAAAGTTTACCACAGAGGCTACCCGAAGGCATGCGTAATGTAGGTAAGTAATGTCCGATCTTCGCACTGACCGCGTGACTACCTAGTACCTACCCATGTTGCATACACGCACGTCGCTTTGAGAGTTTTTGTCGAATCATACAGAACTTCAACGTGCACATGCGTAACTGCGTTATACGACTTGCATGGCACTCGATTTCCAAGCTATGCTCTCCACACAACGTCCGCATCGCCAGAATATTACAATACTCGATGAAGCTGATTGAAGGGTTTAGTTTTTCTTAATCAGCCATATTTGGATTAATTATACCCACTATTTCTTCTCTGCGGTTCATTCGATTTTAAAGTTTTCTGTTTTTCGTCACATACAATAACTGTATGCCTTCTGTATTCCTATGTTTACTCTTAAATAGGTCTTTAACTACTATATTAACCCACATCAAGGACAATCCGGATTACCAATTTGAATCTCACTACCTTCACTCATTATTTTTACATTTTTTTTTTGTCCATCTGTTATTACGTATGCTTAACAACCTCGCTGTAATTGTCGCCATTTTCAGTCCTTACTTTTAATAATAAATGAATAAATAAATACTTGAACAAGCCGTCGATATTCACAAATGGTGCACAGTTGTAGGTGGCGCGGTGTAAGTATATCTCGTCGGAGTTAATAGAAAGTCGAGCATGAAATCCGCTTCACAGTGAATAACGCGACGTAATATTATAACCTATACTGCAATATTCTAATATTGTATATACACTATGTATGCACTACACCACGCTTATGTGCCATCGCAGCAACTTTCGGTCTCTTTCCATTGTGCCCATATTGACAACATGCGTTGTATCCGTCGAAATTAAAATCGCGTGGTGTCTGAAAATAGAAATCACGACATTGCGATTGTAGAAAAAAAACGCATATTATTTCGTAATGAAATACGCCGAAACGGAAAAAAAAATAATAAATTAAAATCCACGCATATAAAACTTAAGCAATAACAACAATATTTTATTTTCCGAGACTGTTGAAATTTGAAACACTTCGAGTTTCTGATTACTGCTATTTCAGTGTTCATTTTTATGAATCGTAAAATGAGGTTTTTTTACTTAAGCTTATAACTATATGGTATGTGGACATATTATATTATGTATGTTGCCCTCTGCGATAAGTAATATTTCGAAGTTATTTAGAATACGGTATTATTCGACTAGTATAAAAAGTGTTTTACTATTATTTTTTTTTTAATACTAGTTCATACGACTACGTTATATATTACGCATAACATAAAAACACGTACTACATCCATTTACCGACTAACTAATTTATTTAATTGATCTGCACATAAAATATTCTAATATAGAGTTGTATAATATGTTTTGTCAAACAATATTATATATTTTATATTAATGATGGAGGACGACTATTATTTCCGTCATTATAAATTGATATAATAAATTATTGATGTACCGATAATACATATACCTATATAATTTTAACAACTTAATACATCCTTATTATTATTGATTACATCAATCTATTGTAACATATTATCTTATCTGCACCGTTCGTTTTTCGAACGATATTATATTATAAGTAGTTTTGGTCATAAATAATGAAATTCCTATGCATCTAATGAACTGCAGTGCAAACCACTTGAAGTACAAAATTCAACTCTACACGCACAAGAATATATTATACAATATGTATGTATCTATTTAATTCACTATCAAATAGTAGGCATAGGCCAGTGTTTGAGCAAATTATACTGTGCAATATACAGTAAGTACTTATACGTATGATCGCTGAGTAAATATTACATTCTGTAAATAAAAAAATACGATTGTTGGAACAATACTAGTGCAACAGTACGATATTGTATGTATACATTCTTATATATATATATATATATATATTGTTTTATTTTGTGTATACAAGGCATAAATATTGTTTTGTGATAACATTTTGCCAAAGTTTTACAATCATTTGACATTCAACGGCTTGGCATTTAGTACGGTTTTCGTCTGCCCTTTGCCGACTGGATAATCACTGAAATAATCGCAAAAAAAGGTTCACGATTTGTCGTCATTATCTTTCGCGTGCAAATGCTCGTCCAAAAACTGACAACAGCCGTCCGCGGCCCAAAGACTAATGGCCATCGCATCGATCATAATATATAAATGTATATTGTATGTACATAAGTTAATAATATAATAATATATGTATACACCACGCGAGTCCATAAATAACGATTGCGGACGTGTTACGTCGGTGTATATATTTTATATATACTATACAGTGTTCAGGTGTATAACTTATGGCTGTTGGGACCTCGCCCTTTATTATGCGATATAGGCCTTTTTAATTTTTTAAACTGTTAACTTTTTTAATGTAGGTCAAATGTTACGGAGCAACGGGCTGCGCCTTTATATTGGTGAGCGCTTTGTTCCAATGCCGAACGATTATTGCAGCCTATGCGCAGAGTATATTACGATATATTATATTATGGTTATTATCTTCCGATGAAACCACTTATTGACTATAATAATATTGTCCTGCAGTGCGTCAACTCCGTACGTAACTCCTCATCATTTAGATTTATAGAGCACTGCAACTGTCTAGTATTTTTTGTTTTTTTCAATTCGAATTTTAATCAATCACAATTGTCGTCTTACATCATATTAAAATTAAAACATGTCATCGTTTCGAGTGTTGATCGAGTGCGTGACACTCGAAAATATTTGATATTATTATGCATTTATTACTGCAGCTGGTGTTCTGTTTCGAAACGATGACGGATATATTACACAGATATGACAATTCAAGTGACCTAAAAGTGGTATATTTATGTCACGTTGGCGTCGAACGGATGACCATTTTATTTATTTTCGACGCGAAATTTGCATATTATCATTTTCTATCAGAGTGTTTTTATAACGTTTCGAACCAGAAAAACATAATCATATATTTAAACTTTTAAGTATAGTAACAAATCATTGCTAATATTAATTATGTGATATGTCCACATTAAGCACCACAAAAACGCGCATAGATGATTTATCAGCAAGATGCTAAATGTTACAGCTAAATAATAATAATAATTGTATTTGGTGCTTGCAGTTTCGGCTGACTGCGATGTTTGTAAATTTACATTCGACGTAGGTACATCGTATACTATGTGTGTATCTATTTATAAATAATTATTTAACGACGGGATACCGAGGGAATATTTTCTCGTGTCGTATAAACAAAACGCGTTCGTTAAATTTGCATTTTCGCAAACGACGCATTTAGAAACGTATATATTATAAATATTATACGTGATATTAATGTAGTCGTTGTCAGTCGTTTCTCGACTTCTGCATTATAGTCGCGATGCAATACATAATATTATATATATCATATGGATGACACAGGATAAAAAATATAATAATGTATAAAATAATAAGTGACACGTATATACGCCGCAGGTTGTGAGTATACTACATATAACACTAATATACATAGGTATAGACGCTATTCATTGTGACTAAAGTTTTTTTTTTCGTATTGTTTTGGACGCGACAGTTTTCGTAACATGATAACAATACGTTTCATCCGAAGCCGCACGGCTGTTGTATAATGACGTTATCAGTTTCCTTTTTATTGAACTATAAAGTCAAGGACGTCCCGTCAATCTCTCGTCACGCTCTTCCGTACTGTACCTTTACCTATTTCTTATATTAAGACATATATTATATATGTATATATCAATATTAAAATATATGTATAAATATTATTATATTGTATTATATTGTATTATATTGTATAATATACTGTATTGTATTGTGTAATAAATGAATTTAATATATATATTTTTGTTATTGTTGTACACGGATCGAAAGGGTGAAGACGATTTATATCGGAGAAGTGGTAAGTTCACACTGTTATAAATTATCTACCGTTCCAATTGACAATAACTACAACACGAAGAGTCACGCACGTCTATTATTATTATTATCATTATTATTATTATTATATCGTACAGAAACTATATTATATCTATATACAGGTGGACACGGCATTACTCGACAATAATCCTTTTGCTACGTACAAGGTGTGTGACATTGTATCAGTTCAGAGACACACACACGCATACCCACACACACCCAGTGTCGAGCATGTATTATTTATATTAGGTACATATTATAATAATATTGTATGTGTTTGTGACGATCAAAGCATGTAAGACAACCCGGGAGGCCTTTACACGAAACCAAACGAAAGGATTTAAGCAAAATAATATCACATGACCACTGGGGTCTCAAACATGGTCTATATATACTTGAATATGTCACTGGAAACCCTTTGTGAGATCAGAATGATAATTGAAATATATTTTATTATATAAATGGTGCGCGTGTCCTGCATGTGGTGCGACATCGATCTGTTATTTATTATTTACTATATACGGGCTAGGCTCTTTAAAAGTGCATATGGATTTTATTTATCACAATAACATATTATAAATTAAACAAGAGACGTATGAATTAATAATTAGGCATGGTGGTTAGGCGGGTGGTTTGCGTAATTGTGTTAGAAATTGATAGAAGACAAGTAGGAGTAATGTTGCTGCTGCTGCTGCGGGTTTTATAACACCGATCAATGTAATGTTAATTCGCTTACGCAAGAAAACTGACTCCTAACGAGTTTAGAAATAGTCAATGATTATAACTACCAAAGGATTCGTAACCGAGAACCGTATCAATAGACAATAGTAGCGAATATATATTATTGTATACAGCAATACTTACAGAAATGAAGCCACTGAAGCTCGGAGATGTCCGTCATACATGTGTTCAAGCTCATTGTACTCTCCATAATAGTTTATAAGTAGGTATATATATATATATAGAAATGCAGAACCGTCTCCTAAGAATCAACCAATCGTGGTACGAAATTCATTAGTAATACGATGTAACGGAAAATATTATTAGTATATCTTTCTATATTATAGTGTATATCTATTTCGACGGTATCAATTATGCGACCTGAGTACGAAACAAAAGGATTGAAAAAATCGATGTGTTTACGTAAACGCATGAATGTGTACCTATATACTCACGTATTATAGATTTATAGACCATCAAAGGTTAGGTCACCTATTTTGTACCTTTACGATGATGTATACCGTGTGCAACGTGTACTCCTGGTAGTGCGTTATTAATTAACCTCAAGGTCAATGTTTTGCAGTTATTTTTCTCAGTTGCGAATAAAAAAATACTTTTATGTTTCACGCGTTTCGAATATATTTTTTTCCACGTTATTAAAAAATATAAAATATTAAGCACGAGCGTTCAAGGCGAGCATGACGAAGATAAAATAACAAGTCATTATGTACCTATACATGCATATATTATATGCTCGGTGTAAATACTATACGAAAATCTTGTTTAAATATATTTCATGCGGCGGTTGTTCAGTATCGGCGTCATCCGTGTCAGATTATTTATATTTAAAATACGAAATCATCGTTGTAATTCGTCGAGCACACATTGCCTGCCAAACGAGCGTGCGATAAATCACGTATAAAAGTCGATATGCAGATTTCTTTCTCCGTTATAACACGAATAATATTCAAAATCGCAATAATGATTATTTATCCTACAAATAGTTCTTACTATAGTTGCTATTTGTATTTAAATAAACACTATACATATAACATATTTTACATTTATTATACCTACCTATGATTTCAATGCGAGTATAATAATAATAACATTTTTGTTTACATCGCGGGGTATGTCACGCAGCTAGTGTTTAATATTGCGTTCAAGCCATGAAACTTTATTACGTGTTGATAGCGATGCAATGTATATTATGTATAATTTTATATATTCCGGCCAAAACATTATATATATATATATATATATATATATACAGTGTGTTTCCTTTTAAAGGTAACACTAAATAATTCTGTCCAGTGACATCGGATTAATACGCGGTTTTCAGGAGGGGATAGGGAATACATAAATACACATTTCTTGATGTTTTTACATTTTTAGATCTATCCGTGTGCGCATGCGCAATACAACTTGCATTTTTTTAAACGACAACAGGTGTTTTGGATACTAAATTCGCATAGACCGAATTTTTTAAGTCGATTTGGTCCTTTTTATCATGGTTCTAAAATCAAAATTGACTAAATGGCAACCAGTCAAAGTTTCAATTAAAATTATTGAATTTTTCACCAATCATACTAGAATTTTATGAATAATTATGAAATTGTATTATTATTTTTGTATCCGTAGGTTTACAGATATTATTAAATCATTTAAACTTAATTTTGAAGAATTAATTAACCTCAATTAGACGTAAATGTTAGTTCATTTACTATGGAAAAAAACGATTACAATAATTAAACACAATTTTTTTATAATTTATATCATTTCTATTAAGAAGTTATGAGAAATAAATCATATCAGTTTGTTTAATATTTTCTTAGTAAATGAATATTTACGTCTAATTGAAGTTAATTAATTCCTCAAAATTAAATTTAAATATCTGAAAAACTATGAAAACAAAAAAAAAAAAAAAATACTTAAAATTTCATAATAATTCAAAAAATTCTAGTATGATTGTTGAAAAATTTAATAATTTTAATCGAAACTTTGACTGGTTGCCATTTGGTCAATTTTGATTTTAGAGCAATGGTAAAAAGGACCAAATCGACCTAAAAAAATTCAGTCTATCCGAATTTGGCATTTAAAATACCTGTTGTCATTGAAAAAAATGTAAGTTGTATTGCGCATGCGCACACAAAAAGATCTAAAAATGTAAAAATCACCAAGAAATGTGTATTTATGTATTCCCAATCCCCTCCCAAAAACCGCATATTAATCCGATGTCACTGGACAGAATTATTTAGTGTTACCCTTAAAAGGAATCACACTGTATATATATTTAATATAATACCTATATCATTTATTCCGGTGCACGCAATTTGAGAAAATAGAATTATATCGTCCTCGTGCATTACACATAATAGCATCAGCTGTCCGTGAATAATTATCAATTTTTGGCTGTGTTTGAACGACCTTAAATATATTTTAGGACGCTAGGCCGAGACGGTTTCCATACAACATGGCGTGTTTTTCTAAAGCTTTTTTTTTTTTTTTTGTCAAATACCATATCTTTATTCATACGCATTTATTTTATACACGACGCATAATCAACCGCATAATGGTACTATGAATTGATACACGGCGACGAATTGAAATTTAATACTACGTGAAAATTAAATGAAAGCCAATACATAATATACAATATTATTACAATATACCTATGCGTTATATAGTTGTACGCAGCAATATTCCGTTGAGCTAACATCATTTTATAATAATTTATAATACTATCGTTAAATTCTTTGTATATGAACTGCATTGATGCCTCTGCGCTATCTTCAATGTCATTATTGTATGTATGCTTACCGGGTCACCGGAATTCCGTATCTCTGATACGTATTTAGCGCTGCGCGTAATGAGGTCGTACAAAATATTCTGAACGACAGTACAGATGGACACATTATATTGTATGCGGCGATGTACAGACAAATGCGCGCATTCGATCATGTTACGTTATAATTATATTATAAATATCCTCCCCGAATGTATAAATCAACGAGTATAAATTAGTAATATGTTATACAATACTTTGGTGTATTAAATCGATTATTTATACACTCGTATTGAAAAATCAAAAGTTTCGTGTAGAAAATATTATTCTTCATATTTACTAATATACAATAATAATCATAATATGTTGAGTGAAAAATTCAAATTAAAAAACTAAGAAACAGATTTTTTGGAATTTTTTTGTCGCGTTCCATGATGGAACGTGGGGGATACGTTGTGAAACGGAAAAAAATGCAATAGACGATTATTGTTCAAGCCTTCCGTGCATTGATAATATTGTTAGTCCTAATATAAATGGTTGACCGAATGACGTTATATTAATGTAGTTAATTTTATTAAAGAATCAACAATTACGGCGGCTTTGAGATAATAAAACAAAAGAGACTTTATTGCTCCGCTTACAATCAATTTGTTAGTATAATAAAATAAGTCGGGAAGGTAATTTCTAACGTTGATCGTACGCGCACGAGCAGACGCGGGACAAAGGATGACAGTAGAGGCGCTATATTACTGAATGTAATATTATTATGAATGACGGATGACCTTGTCTCCAGATGTGCCTTTATTTCATCGTCCCGGGAAAGGAAGTAATTTCCGCTCCGAGTAAATACCGAGTATTAGACGGCGACATACACGCGTGCACGTATAGGTATATGTAAATATTATATGATGTGTAATAATAGCTATGTTTGTGTACGTATGTATGTATGATATATATGTGCGTGCGTGAAGTTTTCCTCGTTTACGTACATAAATCACTAGTACGGCTATTTTGAGGAAATTGAAAGAAGAAAAAAATGCGTGTGGGTGTATTCGATATTGCTATAGCCGGTGCTGAAATACGATAGTATGAGTATAGCATATACTTCAAATACAATTCGCAGTCGATTAATATCATTATTGACCATGATTATATCATTTACTGACGTAACCACCGACGAGTGCGAGAATTTTGGAAATCTCATCTGATCACTATAATATAATATAGTTTCGCCTATATCGGCATTGTCACATCCGTTGTATTATGTATCGCGTTCGGCGTATCATTTTAATATTTGTTTGTGGGCGTACGTACGTAGCTCCTTCGCCAAAGACGTCTCTCTCTCTCTCTCTCTCTCTCTCTTTCGTGGGGGTAGTCTGTTGAAGTCTCCCAGGAGCGGCGGCGAATTAATATATTATTATTATGTCGTCGAAAAGTCCATGGGAAAGGAACACGACGGCAGCAGCGGCGTGTCGGTTGGCCGGTGGTGTAGGCGTGCATAACAATATTATAATACAGTCAACATGAAGCCGGTGTAGATTATCATGTTGTACAATATAATATTACAAATAATAATGCGCCCTGGTAATTACCATCGCGTTATTATATTATTATTATCTATTAGCGGTCGCGCGTATAACTAGTCATTAGTTTCTCTTGTTTCCTCCCGACCCCTCTCGTCTCCTGTTCCTGCAGCTTCTCTGAAACCGATCATCTTTTATCCACCACTATACGGTGCGGCAAGGATCTCTCCGTGGCTTAAACGCCGTGTGTTTAAAAACATCACCGCTGTGGGTGGCTGCGATCGTTTACGACGGACACAGCGCACAGCCAACAAGTATATATTATACACAATGTATACATATCACATATCTTTCTCTCTACAGCTCTTTTATACCTATATACCTATATATATATATATATATATATATATATAAGTATGTAAAATATATAAATGAATGTATTTTGTATACGGCTATTGTAGTGTATAGAATCCGAAAATGTAAATATTATACTATATACATATTGTACGTAAACAATGTCCGATGAACCAGGATTGAATCCGGTACGGGACCTACAGAGTTGGTAAAAGAAAAAAAGAGATAAATAAATAAAAATACTTTTCCAGTAAACAATAGGTCTTTTTAATAACAATCGCATACTGCAGGGTCCTAGAAACCTGTATGCTTCGTGGACAACGCGACACACAATTGTGACGATGGCAACGTATTATTATTATTATTGTTATTGTTATTATTATTATTATTATTATTATTATTATTATTATTATTATTATTGTTATTATTATTATTGTTATTATTATTATTATTATTATTATTATTATTATTATTATTATTATTATTATTATTATTATTATTATTATTATTATTATTATTATTATTATTATTATTATTATTATTATTATTATTATTATTACTACTATATTATGTATTAAATATTAATATAATAAAAATAAGTCCTGCAAAGAAGTAAAAAAATTAACACTGTCTGTTTTCAAACCGGTATAGATTAAAAGTACACCGCTTTTATGTGTACCTACGCTTAAAACGTATGCTTTGTTTACCGGGTGCAAATGAACGGTTTAGAATAATAATAATATTACTTTTACATATATTATTATACTTATTGTTATTACGTTTCATTCTTAATATTATAATGTGATTATTATTTTTTTATCATTATTCTCGGGTGAAGCTAGTGTATAGCTAATGGCATACAAAATAACTAAATCGTTATCTTTTTTTTAAATAACGTTTGTGTATACCTATATTATATTTTTTTGTATTGTACGATAAATGCTCGTCTGCACCAAAAATGTAGAACAATAAATCATTATAATGAGAATTCCTGTAATCAAAGCCATTTATCGGATTTCGGTCCAACGAGTGGGATTCAAACGAAAAATAATCTAATTTCAGTGCACATAATATATTATGATTTATCGTAACGTTTCGTGTCATTACGACTCTTCCACTTGAATTATCAAATAACTACATACACACACACATACACACACACACATACACATATACGTACATACGCTAGCACAATTTACCCACTGAGAACAATAACATGATTCAGGTGATGATTAATGGGTGTACTACCTGCGTATAATCGTCTTAAGGAAAACTATTCCGTATAATATAATATCTTACTTAATGATGATGTATTCTATAGATCTACTTAAATATAAATTTTTTATGAAATACATCATGTAATTGTTTTGCAGTCATCGGGTTTTTTTTAATACTATTTGCCCACATTATTCTTCGAAAAGCTTGGCAAAACAATCATTGTCGACACCGAGCAACGTTCTATAGCATTGATTACATATTTTACATAACATATATAATTATTTATTATAGTAAATGTACAACGTACAAGCAATGGTCGTAGTTACATATATAATATATTATTATAAACAAATTACTTTAGAGATTATGTAAATTATTTGTTTGAATAAATTGTTTTCATTCAGACCTTTTAACCGAATAAGTTATTATTTTAATGAGCTTCAATACATTCGTAGTACATCTTTCGCAACATCTGGGTGTGCGCGAAAATAAAATGGCATAATTGAATACAGTTTCTAGAAGTATGTTTTTAATTATTATTTTCACTCGGCATCAGTGGCGTCTCATTGCCATAATTTACCACTATAAATTTATCGTGACGAAATAACGTGTGGATATTATGACGTTTATTACAACTTATACATAATTCAAAGTGTACATTTAATAACTACTACGCGCATAAGTGATGAGTTATTTTTATTTTTCGCCGATTGTTAATACATCACTGCTATACAACGATTTAGTGTTGTTCAATTCAGTGTCAACTAAGTCTGAACGGTTTGACGACGGTAACGATGATGACAACGGATATGACGATACGTAATGGAAATTCAAAACGTATACGCAGCATGTTTCCGCCGGAACTTGTTAAAAAGAAGAAAAATAAAATAGCACCGATAGTGAACGTTATTCATTTTTTTTGGCAATGCGTCCGACAAACGGCGACAAACTGCTATAAATACAACAATGTACATTATATTCAACTGACGTACGTGAATACGTGATATTGTGATATAACCGTCGAAATAAATACGCTTACTTTATAAATAATATATCATGTACCATAAAATTATGCAAACCGTTCACGAACTCCTATGAAGTCGCCGCTGGTGGGTTTTGAGTTACCCCCAACGGGATCTTCTCTGATTGTGCCGTGAAATCGACCGGTGTAAATCTGGCCATGGGCTATTCATGGCAAATCCGAAACCAAGATAATACGCGTGTTCGCGGCAGGCACCCCCACAGGTTTTTGACCTTTTCGTAGGAATAGTACTTGGTCACGGACGCGGTCACAATATAGACTCATATGGATATACAACCAAAGTATATATGAATATGATACACCTACGAGTACGATGGATGGGTAATTTTGTCTAAAATAGTAAAAACAATGGACGACCACCACGGGGAACATCACGAAAAAGAGGGAGGGGGTCGAAAATTAAAACGTCTGTCGTCGCAGTAAACAATAATTTATATACTTAATAATAACCACACACGCACTAATGCAACGTGTATAAGTATAGTAACATTATTGCACCCGAAACGAATGGGAAACCAACATTTTTTTTACTCTTTTGAATACTTTGAACCTTTTATGTACCGAGCGCGCTGAATAACGTGTAATATATCAAACACGTACAGTTAACTACCCGTTTTGTTGGCTGTGCGCACATCAAAATTCTATATTATGTGAGTTATAATAATAGGGAGTCCGGATGTAATTCATTCATTGTTACAATACTCAAAGACGTATACACAACCCAAAACGCGTTTCAAGTATGGGTATGTATACTACGGATTGGAAAATGAATGGCCTTGGTGATTACGAACGTATTGACATTTTTCTGAAACGTAATCGAGGATTTTGTGTGAAATTAGCGTTGCATTTCATAAAAAAATATCAACTCCCAAAGAAAATCATTACTATATTATTACCGAGAGGTTTTTATTTTTTTGTTAACGGTTTACTTTTATTATTATTATTATTATTATTATTATTATTATTATTATTATTATTATTATTATTATTATTATTATTATATCCGTGTGCCACATAATAATAATAATAATATATTTGCCCTTTGTTGGCTGTCCCTCGGAAGAAATCTCACAAGGAGAATTAATATAATAATACACATCACACTTCGGCTTTCGAGGCGTTTATATATACGGCGTATGTTTACTCCATTTATTATTGTCTCCGCGCGTATCGTATCCCTTTTCCGGTGGTGGACCTTTGTGTCATTATTTTCACTTTTCTCTCTCACAAGCTGTACAATATTATATATATCATATAAAATTGTATATTTATCTCTGTCTTCCAACCACGTTCGCAACGAATTATTATCATCGCAGTTCGCCAGTGCTCCCTTCGATCGCGAACAGCCAAATCGTATGGACGTTGAATCTCTCGGCCCACTGACCGCGATGGGGTGACCGTCGTCGAATCACACACGGTGAACAGTATAAATAAGTGCGCACAATTCGTACCATGTACGAGCGTGGTGATGTGTACAAACCAATCGGCGGAATGACACGCCGCCGCCGTTCGACGGCTTTCCGGTCTAAATATAATATATTGTACTTGTATATACGTGCATCCGATTGTAATTCGTTCTGACGATAACCCCGCGGCAATATTATATAACTCATTTAACTGCAGTGCACACGCGCGAAAATTATAACTGTATGACGCACAAAATCGCGAGCGCGTCTAAATCTTATATGAAATGTACACGCGGTCGCATATCGCATTATAAATCGCGTTTTGCAACATCGGTGTAAAATATTATTATCGGCGGAGTTGGACGAACTACGACGTTAACGGTTCAGAACTTTAACATCTTGGGCTCTCGCGAATCTCACGAATGATAATGAACATTATTGTAATAACTACTAGCTATATTATTATTAATTCATATTAATAAGTTCAGAGAAACTTCTATAATGATACGAAAAAATTATTACATAATAATCATTCGCATGTTTTTATTATACGTTTTGAATACGTATATACAGTGAGAGTACAATAACAATATGCATTAATAATATTTTCAGGCTTTGTTTACCATGTACAAACATCAATGAACGATAAGTTAAAATTCAATGTTGTAAGTTTTTTCGTGCTGCCCAATATAAGTAGTCCAATAAATCGTCTATATCAAATGTTAACCCTCTATGTTGAGCAATTTTTTAACTTGTAGGTACATAACGAGCATATTTCACCACAACTATATACACACATGACCCATGGGATCATAACAAAAACTAATATAATTTAAATAAATTCATCAACTATCTTCTTAGTTAATAGTTATATCAATTGAATAGTCGGAAAAAGTGATAATTGTGATGTTTTGTCCGACCTCCCAAGAGACCGATTTTTTATGGCGGCCATACGGTTTGCAATTTTCTGAGTTTTCTAGTTCTGTCTTCTGTATGTATAATAAAAGCGTTATATACAATACATATTGTATACATTATAAACAGATTGTACGCTTTTATATAAAAAGGTCATAAGGTATATATAAGGCACGTGTAGGTATATATAACGCATTGACACAAGGCTATATGCGCGATGATGATGATGATATTCCTTTTTTTCGATCTTTTTTCCCCTTTTAATTTAATAACAAACATGTATGTACATAACATAATATTGTATTAAATAATGCGCCGGCAAGGACAACGTGCGGCGGCAGCGAAACGGCCGGATCGACTCCCATATAAGGCCGGTCCCCAGGTGCAGCTTTCTCATTGGCCGCAGTATATGTACGGTCTCATCGATTATTGTAACACGTCTCGCATATAACCACAGATCGCAGAAAAACACGAGTTTCCTTGGCCGTGCACATCATGGTGACGCGAGGGGTATACTCTCAACGTCTTCGAGCCGACTTCAGAGCTCGTCTCTGCGCCGCACCCTATACAGGTATATAGCCGTAATATCTGCACGCCGTTGTCGGACGAATCGATTTACGCGTAAATTACAACCTGAAGTCACTGACCACCAGGGATGTATCGTCGACATGACGGTTTTCGTTTAACTATTAACTCGTTTAATTTTTTTTTTAATTTTTTTTTTTTTTTACACAATTTTTTATCGAAAAAGCTCATCGCTAGCTATATTTACGTATATCGAGACTAGCCGAAAAATGTCACCGCACCGACTGTGAATGTACGAGCGTGCATTACGTACTTATTCGCGTTATATTACCCCGGCGATCATGTACACTGCAGGAATATTACTCGTATATGTATATGCGCGAGCGCGCGCGCGCGGAGAAGATACGTAAAGCCGACGCATAAAGCAGAGAAAGTCCGCCGCCGCTGTCGTTGACTGGAGCGGCGACGGTCGGTGGCAGTGGACGGCCGCACGAAGAATTCAGTTTCCATACATGGCGTTTGCTTACGGTAAAATCAGTGGCAACGGCAGCGGCGCGACCATGTGTGTGTAAATTGTTATAAGGCGTACTACAACCTTGCCGGACCAAAGACGTTTTATTCTGTGTCACACACGCGCACGCGCACACACACACACACACACACACACACACACACACACACACACGCACATACACACGTGGACACACAAACGCACAAGCAGCATGTAGCCAACGGATTCCGTTTCTCCAAAGCAAATAACACGTTACGTCGTGTGTATGTATGTATAATGTTTGTATCCATGCGACGCCGCGACGATGACTTCAACGCCGAGACATAATGAGGAGTTGACGTGTCATCATCGCGACCGAGTGCGCGTCGAGGACACTCCACGACGACGATGACGATGTTTTGCTGTCCTTTGCTTCATTTGATTCCCTTTCATACCTATCTCGACGGTTTTCGAGAAAAAAATAAAGATATATCGAGGTGTTTTCGATCTCGGTATAACATTAATGTATATTATGTACTTATATGTTTTTTCACGAGTCGCATTTCTGCGGCGCCTGTAACAATAAACCGCAAAACCACATATTGTCGCGACACGACGTCTTGACATTCTAAACCGCAGTCTTCGCACACAAATTAACATATCATCGCTTGCAACTATTTATATATATATATATATATATAATTCATACGCCATAAATCATAATATATCCATATAAACGTATTTTCACAACCTTTCCTCCTCTCGAATTACAATACAATGTTTGAAAGTTTTCCTATGACGCATTATATTATGCCCATGGCGTTGTTTTAATGGGAACTAATTTAAAACTGTAAACGGTGACCTTAGTAGTTAACAAATAATTAAGCTCGATGGAGTTGTTTTTAATTAATCGTAATAAATACATTTGATGTATGTATACTTGATAATATTTATAAATAATATTCAAAGACAAAACACGACCTACCCAATATTTATCACGTTACATACATAATATTTATTACATATTTTTGAAAGTACATGTCATCATGCAACTATGTACCTACCTATATATGTTTAATTTTGATAAGGCATATATTTGATGGCATGTGCACGTACTTATGAAAATCAAATTATATTTTGTAGGTATTTAAAGTTTTAATCAATGTACCAAGAAAAAAAGAAATTAAATTATGTTTTTTGATTTGAAACCAAATGAGCGTTTGTATGTATAACTAAGAAGAATACTGAATTCTTTTTATTTAATTGCATTTTTTTTAACTCGTAAAACCTTCGTTGCCTCTAGGTAGAATAAGACGTAATACACATTCCTTAGAGATGAAATACATTTTAATGAGTATTCCTCGGAATGTTGAGTTGGGACGCGCAACGATGACAGTCACATATTATACGGAGTAAATTAAATGCAAATGGATGGGTTTAAATAAGTATAACGATTGTGAATATTACTCGTAGACGTTTGACGCTGGTCGTTAAACAAGAAAGAAATAGAAGCTGTTTAGTTCTCAAAACGATGACTTTGCATAGCAATATATTAGGTACTTATTTGATACTAATAAACATTACTAAAGTAATCATGTTACACGTATGACGTATTGTTCTAAATACATTATGCGGCTACTTGTTAATCGATTTGTTTCTGAAAACGAAAGGATTTTATTGAATTATATTTCAGACGTCAATTAATTTAGTTCATATAAAAATATTACATCATATTATGATTAAAAATCTTAATATTTATTATTCAAATGTCGCTAACATTAATAAGTGTAAATTGATAGCAACGATTTTGATTATTAGATGCTCGCATTTTGTTTCAACTCGTGAAAGTTGTATTATTTGTAACTGGATTTATCCAAATGCGATAACGGAGAAAAATGTAATTCTACTTCATAGGAAAAATGTACGTGTTCAGATTATATTATTCAAAAAATGAAAAAACATTATCTGTGTAAATGAATACAAAATACGGATGTGTTCAATTAGTAAATAACAGTTATCGTCGTTTATAATTATGACATTGGGATTGTGGACTTTTTAATTACGTCATTTTAATAAAAATCACCTTATCCCACAAATGCAAAAAATTATAAACTGCATACATTATCTGATAGGCTAACTATATGACAAAACTGATTTCGAAAATTTTTCTATTTTTTAAACAGATATCGCTATGGACTGGTCGGATCACGCTCTCTGGTGGCCGAACCGCAATTCATGGCTTACTAGGACTCGGTCAACGTTGGACCAATACGGAGTACAAGCAGACGCCAAGCTGCAATTTACCAGAATGCATAAAACTGCACGCATCCAGTTACCTGACCTCCGGTACATAGACATGCGCGTAGATTTTTCCATCAAAACATTCAACGCCGTCATACAGATATGTAAAGAGCTCAGTAAGTATTCGAAGGAAAAACTCATGCAATATTATATATGAAATTGGTATTTATTCGTTTGTGATAATACTTTGTTTTTTACTTCTCGTAGATATTAGACATCCGGAAGAATTGTCCCTGAGTAAGCCGCTAGAAGCGTATCATCTGAAACACAACATGAAAGAAATGCAATATAATAATGGTCAAATGCCTTCAGCTGATACAAATTCATTTGCCGTCAACAATCACAGCCCATCTGGTTCCACGGGCAGCCTGGACATGACGTCTTCTTCGCCATTCATATGTGCTCCGCTAAAGCACCATTCTACGCCCATCAGTTCACCAGTGTCTGTTAGTACTATATTCCTGTAGTATATGTTCTTTATCCTGATCAGTTACAATTTTGTTTAATATAATTTTCGTTATTTTTTCTGTTTTACAGCAAAACGGTACTTGGAAAAAAGGATACAGTAAACCGGAATTGAACGGTAATGTTACATCATTGGAAATGCTGAACGGATCTCTTGATACTTCTTTGGCCAATAGTCCACTTTCGCCTAACCAAGAGGTGCGAAACAAAGTTCTAAAACCCAAATCGTTAGTGGAAAAAGCTAGGATGAATGTAGCGTAAGTAAAACGGTTTTGTTATTTTTAATGGACATAAATCTTAACTTATAAAGTTTATTTTTTGAATACAGATGGCTGGATTCTTCATTGTCGATCATGGAACAAGGTGTCAGAGAATACGACTTATTGAAATTGCGGTTCAAATTCTATTCGTTCTATGATCTAAATCCCAGGCTGGATTCTGTACGCATTAATCAAATATACGAACAGGCTAAATGGAGCTTACTTAGTGGTGAAATTGATTGTACAGAGGAGGAAGCTCTTATGTTTGCTGCACTACAGGTACTTACTATATAATATTGTTTCATTCAACAATATTTTTTCACTTAAAAACTTGGTTATATAAATATAGAATGTATGGAAAGTTCAATTAGCATAGTTTTTTTTTCATTTCACGTAATTCGTATGATATTAATTGTATATTAAGAAGACGAAATTAAAACACTTTTCGAAAATCGTGTGTTGAACCTGTTGATGTTTTCGGATTAAAGGTTCAAATAAATTTAAAAGCAAGTGTGCCACAACCTCTTATTGAGTCAACCGGTGGAGATGACGATATTGATGCTGCTTTGTCGGACCTTCAAATTACCCTCGAAGGGTTCCAGCCACCGACCAATATGAACAACTTGAATCATGCACCAGAATTATCCGATTACTTGCGATTCTTGAAGTGAGTACATACATTCTGAGCATGGTTTAGACAAATCACGGGAAATGGGTGGACTATAATTTGTAATTGTTGGTAGGCCTAAGAAATTTACACTGAAAGCGTTCAAACGGTATTGGTTCACATGTCGAGATTTGCATCTGAGGATGTACAAATCGGCGGAAGATTCTGAAAGCGGTGCCGTGCCTGTACACAGCGTGAGTCTGAAGGGATGCGAGGTGACACCTGACGTGAACATATCACAGAACAAGTTTGGTATAAAACTTGAAGTGCCAAGTGCAGATGGTATGACCGAAATGTGCATTAGATGCGAGAGCGTAAGTGTCAGGGTGATCATCCCGCTGAAAGAGTATTATTATAATTATTATAAAATTTACCAATCAACACCTTGTCCACGTGCAGGAGGAACAGTACGCTAAATGGATGGCTGCTTGTAGACTGGCGGCTAAGGGGCGCCCGTTATCCGATCACACTTACGAGCCCGAAGTGAAGTCCATTAAAGCTTTCCTTGAGATGCAACACCCATCAGTTACACAGTCGCCGGTTATCAGCCCGTCGTCGTTAGACATTTCCGTTGAGGACTACGTGCCACACAGGTTTTCTAGGAAATTAAAAGGAAAGGTATACGAATTAGCATATATTAAATACCAATGACGAAATACTGGTCAATTCCCACGAAATATGACATTTTATTTGTTTATAATGTGTATGAATAAATTATTTTTTATCTTCTAACTCACAGCTGGTCCAGCGCATACTCGAGGCACATGCCAACCTCAAGGACCTCACTCTGATAGAAGCCAAGATGAACTATATCAAAGCATGGCAATCGCTGCCTGAATTCGGCATTTCTTTGTTCGTCGTTAAGTTCATGGGCCACAAGAAGGAGGAGCTACTGGGCATCGCGTACAACCGATTGATGCGTATGGATATTGCAACCGGCGATCACATAAAAACTTGGAGATACAACACGATGAAGGTACTTGCATATTACATTATGATAATAATAGTTGTAGACATTATGGCCTCTCGTGTCGACACAGCTTTCACCCCTTATTAATATTTTATGTTTCGTTATTTGCATTCAGGCATGGAATATCAACTGGGAAGTGAAGCATATGATGGTGCAGTTCGAGGAGGGCAACATAATATTTGCCTGTCAATCAGCCGACTGCAAGGTGATACACGAGTTTATCGGTGGATACATATTCTGTTCCATGCGTTCCAAAGAAGTGAATCAGTCACTGAACGAGGAACTGTTCCACAAACTGACCGGTGGCTGGTCATAAACTGAAGGCATCGTGTATCGTATGATGTAATGAGAATGCGCCGTCTTCATCCCACATGCGATATTATATATATAATATATATTCTGTAGATTGGAGCGAATGAGATAACGATTTAAATGTACATAATATTATGCATATTTACATAATATTTTCTTCCCGTGTGTTTACCTCACTACTGAGAAGTGTAGTACAACTTTGACGACGGCAACTGGTCGTAATAAATGAGTGTAGGAAATCTGTGTATTTCTTTGTTTAAATTATTATTATTATTTTTTTTTTTTTTGTACATTTTTTAACAAACAGCGTATTCGCCTGTATTTTGGTATATTCGTGTACCATATACTTAAAACGAATACATTTTATTATTTTTTATTTTCGTTGCGTAATATTAAAAAAAAAGTATTAAAACATGTAAATGTAATGTATAATATAATATTATATTTTAAAAGTAATATGGAATTTTTTTTAATGGTAGAAACAGTTTAATCGAACTTGGTATTATATATTATGTAATACACGATAAATACAAACGAACCCATTATAATAGGCATACATTTTGCTATATGAAATGTAAGAGCAGACGCTAAAGGTTAATATAAACACCTAAGATATTCTTTCTTCTGTTCGTTTGGATTCTATACGATCGTTAATTATTAATAGGAATTACATAACAATAATATTGACTTGAATGTTCCGCGATAGTCTAAAATATATGTATAGAGATCGTTATCATCTTGTATTAATTGTATTTCGATTGTAAGCTACACATTAACAAACAGGAATAGTATTTATTTCAGAATTATTTATTTTTGCGATTTGACTTAACAGTAGTATTGTATTTATCATAGACAGATTCACTTGATCAACAAATGCCCTATGTTATATGTTTATACAGCACATTATTATATTTTTATAATATTTTATGTACATGACACTATAATATTATTTATATATTATAGTATTAAATGTGCCGATAAGAAAAATTATTAGATGATTTATACACAATAAGTGTTTATAAGAAAATTGTATTGTTTTTTTTTTTTCATTTTAGATTTTACTACTATATAATACAGATATAATAATTTATTTTTAGTTAAAAAAACATAATATTTTATAAATAAAACGGTGCTTTATACCAAACCTTCTTTATAACACTGTTATAACATTGTAACTTAATTGTTGTTGTCCTAATTTTGTTTTAGTTTGTGCATTTTTTTTTTTTTTTTTTTGTAAATATTATATATTATTATATTTTATAATATAATGTTGAAATACATATATTAAATGGAACATCAATTAACATAATATGTAAAAGCCTTTTTTAATTATGCAATTATTAATACCTGTACTTCTGGTAGTTCAATCAGCGGGATACAGTTATAAGCGGTCCTTATCGGCAGTTAAATTGTGAAAGCAAGTTCGATGGACAAGTAGTTATTTTATGAATTCGTATTAATTAAATAAATCAACTTAAATTAAAACCTATTACAATTTTACACAATACTTCGTCAAATTCATAGTTACATACTGTCATATGGTATTAATTCTATTATATATTAATCTTAACGGGAAATTAAAACAATTACTTTTGATTATAATAAAAATATAACTATTTATTGCTCTTGATATTAATGACAATTACTTTTCTTTCTGTATACAAAAAAAAACCTGTTTAAATATATTGCTTACATATTGTTGTTATAAACGAATTCCTATAAGAACATAATTGAAAATATTATTTATTGTCTAAAATTTTTTTAACTTGAACTGGTACCAAGGTGTGATAAAAGAAAGTTTGTTCTACATTTCTATACATTTAATTATATAAACGCTTAAAAGTATTTAATATTGTATTGATGTATATTGTATAAGATATATTCTAAATAAATTACAAAGAAATTAATAATAAAATGAAATATGTATTATATTTAAGGGCAGGACAAATCATTTTTAAAATAAATGATATAATACGATAGTTTTATAAAAGAACTTGAAACTGAATAAACAGATCAAAATCAAATAACACCAATATAAAAATCCAAAATCTGGGATTGAACATTTTCCTTAAAAAAAACGAATAAATGACCATCGGGACACCATTATTCTCAATTGTTTCTGATAAGTAAATATAGCATTATAATTACATCTTGATGGCTATACAGTAAAAATGATTTGTCTATATGCTAGTATTTAATTATCTAATGAAACCAAAAATAAATCATATTTTTAACTGTAAACATTTAAAAATTGTATTATTGTGTAACAGTGCACCCAAAACGGTTTAAAATCTTCAAAATTATTAATTTGAAAAATAATTTATCTAAAGGATTGTATAAGTGCATTACCTCGAATTTTATGTATAATTGACATGATTCCATGGTATTACAAATGTATAACTATTTATTTTATAAGTTGTCCACATTCGGCAGGAAATGTAAACTAACCTTAAAAAACCTAAAAATTAAATTCATGTATTGTTTGGGAAAATGAATAAGTATAATAATGTTTAAAAATAATAAATTAATAATAAAATAAATTAATAAATTAATAATAAAATAATTAATTATTATTTGTTCTACAATCGTAAATTTTGTTGTCTGTTTAATATATCAACATTTTATATTACAGATGTAAAAGTGTGTTAAATAAACAATGATTAATCAAGTCAATAATTGTAAACAGTTATTTTTTGAACAGTATTACAGAAATTTGAGGGAAACTAGATACTTATGCCATTGTCCTTCGAAAGTTGTTCACTACAAATTAAATTTAAACTGTTTAATTAAAATAATCTACCATGGTTAAAATTAATTGTATCCAATATTTGATTCTGAACGGAGTGATGGAATCTATTGGTTTTACAATGATGTGTGTTTTTTTTTTAATTTTTTTATTTATTTATTTTTTTTTGTGTCTGTGGATACCTTTTTGGTAGTAAAAATGCTTCGATTTTCTTAAACAGCAACTTTTCTGAGAGGAAAATGAATGTAGATGGTATTTGGGCAAGTAAAAAATCCAAATTTTTCAATACTTTTTTAAAAAATCGAAAAAAATATATAAAAATATATTATAAATATATAAAAAAATTACGAAAAAACGAAAAATTTTACGCAAAATTACGTTTTTACAAAATACATTTTTTTAAATGATCTAACTCAAAAACGAAAAATCGTAATAATTTGAAATTTTCACCAAATCTTTATATTGGCATTATCTATATATACTTATGTTTTCAAAGTATTTTGACTTATTTATAAACAATTTAAATTTTCGTTTTTCTAAGTTTGTTTTTTTTTAAATATCTATAAAATTTTTTTGGCCGTTCGAAAACTCTTGAAAATGTATTAAGGATTAATTATAAGTTGTACTAATTGTAACTAAAAAATATCAGAGATCGTTTCACTCAAATTTTTTTTTTTAAGCCCATAAAGTTCAAATTTGTATAAAATATGTTAAAATCGCGATAATTTGCAAGTTATTTTGTAGTTGAAAATTCATAAAATTATTTCTGTTTATACTTAAGGTTCAAAATTTTAACACTAGGTTGTCATTAAGCTAATCTTTAAAAATATATAAAAAAAATTTTACCGGACTTAAACGAAAAAATTTTACGACTGTTCGAAATTCAAATTTTTACGAAATTGCATTATAAACCAATTTAAATATAAAATACTATATTATTATATACACATTTTAGACAAACATATTAACTCCGTTCAGAATCGTTATTCGTATACATTGATATCTATCATTGCATTCGAATTTAATAAATCCATTGTAATAATGACCTATCCTATAAACGAGGTGCAGTCCACCTCCAACTGTACAGCAAAGCGAGGCCCACCCGTTTTTATATATAATAATACAAGCAATGGTTAAACAACGCATTTATAAAAAAGTTCAACTTTTTAATTTTTTTAACTTTTTAAGGATTAACTATACTGCACTATGGGAAAACAAGATTAAATTAATTGTATAAATAGTATCTCAATGACTAAAGTATTTACATTATTATTTTAATAACTCATTATTGTTATTGTTGCAGACATGTACTATTTTCTATTTTAAAATTTGAGTTTATGTGATTTTACACTTTTATAATTACTGTTTAAAAGTTTGAGATAGTGACATTTATTAATATTCATTTTTATATTTATTATAACATAATGTAGATTATTAAAGATCTCATAAGTCAGATAGCTATGGAATTTTGACAGGCCTGACCTGACAATTCGTTCCAATACATTTTGTTAAAACATTGTACTTATTAGATGTACAATTAATATCATTGACTGCACTAATTATTAGTACAGTACTGTATCTTTATCCATTTCCCCAGCCTACTGTTGTCAATCATAAGTTATTATTCTACAATGTATGATTATGCCTCTGCACTTGACCAATCGTTCATATATACTATGATATATATACTGCAGCATTTTATATTATATATATTATTTATATATTATTTAGCAGTGTTCTGAGACGTAAGTGTTTTGTTATGTTTACTAATTTGCATATAGTTTTTCAACAAGGCACAGGTATATTTTTTGTTTTGTTCTGAGTAGTTATATAGTACCTTTATCCGTGTCCCTAGCCCACTGTTGTCGGTCAAAAGTTATTATTCTACAATGAAGTTGGTCAATCTGAACTCGGCCGATAATTCATCATATATAATTATGATAGAATGTTTATTATATTGTACTTGGTAGTGTTCTGAGAGATTAGTACTATCAGTGTTTTGTTACGTTTATTGCAAATTTTTATAGAGTTTTTCAACCAATTGTTCCAATATTTTATAATAACAAACAGGTATTTATGAATGTAGGCATTATTGCTCAACAGTATTCTGATTACAGTTAACGGTAATATTGGTTTAATTTGTGAGTATATCATATCAGTCTATAGTATTTAAGTTTTAATATTATAATAATTCATAGGCGTATTGATACATGGTTGAAAAGTATTTAGCATTTATACAGTTAAAAATCAGAATAATCAAACAAACAATTATGATAGTAATTGTTCCGTCATATTTAGTACAGGTATTTACAGGAATATATGTAATACCTATTGCATTTCATGTGCACAGAGTACATTTATTTAAAACAGTATACTTTTAATATCAACTGTTTAATAAATGCCCAGGTATTCATGAGTGTTTGTGGTATTTTATTGAATGTGCATACAATACACAATCTGTTATATCGATCTAATACAAATAGGTGTTAGTAAATTGACTTTCGATCAGCCTGACTTAACGGTTCGTTCCAACAAATTTTATTTAAATGTTGTACCTATTAGGTGTACAATTAAGCGTCAGGTTGCGGCGTGACACTAGCCAGGCGTTGTGCAGTAGGGGTAGTTAGGCGTGGTCCTGGTGTGTTCGTCGCTGAGCGGGGCGCCGGATGTAGTGGCCACGTGGTTGTCGGGTCTCTGTAGGTTGGTTGTTCTGGCATGCTGGCAACACACATATTCCAGCCCCGGATGAAGCCTCGCCACAGTGATGGGTGCTTTTGGAGCTCACTTATGGCACAGTGGTCCACCTGAGCCGGAGTTAGAGTAGCCCCAGGAAATTTACCACCCAGAGATTCCAGTAGCTGCCTTCCTTCCAGCTGGTTATGTACCAAAGCCTGGAGTCTGGCTCGGTAGTTCCCTGTTGAGGAAGTCAACCGCTTACCGTGGCTTGAGGTGGATCATTGAGACATTCTAGATTAATGATAACGGTTAAAACAACAGGTTAAATGTTAGTCAAACATAATTTTATTCGTCCGCTGACGTGTCAGTCGCACGGGATGGTTTCAGGCTCAAGACATGTAATTTCAGACTAGGCGTTTGATCAGTAAGATAAAATCCTGGTCCTAATTGTTTCGCCAGTCTCACGGGTCCTATCCATTTTGGCGCAAAACCCGTGTGGAAATCTGTATCGGCCTTTGACAAATGATGCGCTTTGTAGTGAACCCAGTCTCCCGTTGCGAACTTTGATGTTGCGGGGTTTACTGTCCCTACTTTTCGGCACTGGATGTCGTTGGCCTTGCTCTCATGCTCTTGTCTAACTCGATTGATCTCCTCTGGTGATATAGGTTCACCATGTTCTAGAGTCCAATCGCCAGGTCTCTCCCTCCCGAGTACCAATACTGATGGGGGAAAACCTGTTCCTTCATTAAGCCGATTTCGAATCGCGAAGAGTATCGATGATAGCTTAGTGTCCCAAGAGCGATGTCTTTCACCCATAAGATGGGCGCGCAGACCTTTTTTCAGCTCTTGGTTATGACGTTCTACGGGATTGGCTCTTGGGTGATATACCGGAGAAGTCCAACCCTCCACCCCCCCCCCCATCGATCGAGTACTCTGAGCATTTCGTTCGAGGTAAATTGAGGTCCGTTGTCACTCAAGCATACCCGAGGATATCCGAATCTAGAAAATAACTCGCGTTCGAGTGTTTGCGTAATTACTTTAATGGTAGCTGTACCGAGTGGATATGCTTCTATCCACCTACTAAAGTAATCAGTTGCTACTAAGATCCAATTTTTGCCCCTCCCTGTCCTCAGATAGGGACCCATCAGATCTATACTAACGACTTCCCAGGGTTGTTTAGGTTTTCGGGTTCGTAATGAATCTTCTGGTTTATGGTTGAGAGGCTTAGTACACGTACAGATATGGCATGATGTCACGTATTTTCTTACGTCCTCTTTCAAACCCTTCCAGTAAAATCTTTGTCAAACCACCTTAAACATTTCTTTCCAACCCGGGTGACCAGCTAATTTGTGGTCGTGATATCTATGTATGATTCGCTGTGTTTTGTCAAGAGGTACCACGACTGGGAGTGTCAAGTCATCATTAGTGTCGCCCATGTTCTCCCGTAGAAGATCATTTAGCATTATGAATTTCCTATAATTTGCCTTCGATCTTCTAGTATTGTTGGCCGGACAGTCAGATGATATGTTGTCCATTATGGACTTCACATATGTGTATTCCAACTGCCAGGTTTTCAACATTACTTCGGAAAATGATTCATCGGCGGGTTTGTCACTCTGTGTCATGGATTTCTCAAGTCATTTTCACCTCTGACTTAATTGGTACTCCTATTAAGTTTTCCTCAAGCCTATCCTCATCAATATGCGGGCCTTCGGTTGGATATTGGGACAGCATATCTGGGGCTTGATTAAGGCTTCCCAGAATATGTGTCGTTCGATAGTTAAAGTTAGCGAGTTGTTAGGCCCCCCTGATCAGTTTAGATTTGTGATCTTTTGTTTTATGTAACCAGATTAGTGCTGAGTTGTCAGTAAGAAGTTCAAAAGCTGCTGACTCAAGGTATTGTCTTAACTTATCAACTGCCCAAATTATCGCCAAACATTCTCTCTCTACCGCTGTATATCGTTTCTGTGTCTCACTAAGCTTTTTGCTTGCGTAGGCGATCACTCTTCTTTCCTCCGGGCTGTCACCCCATTGGAAAAGAACAGCTCCTATTCCTATTTTACTAGCATCAGTTTGTAAGCAGAAAGGTCTACAGGAATCGGGAGCGGAAGGTTTAGGTGATTCGTACAGGTTTTTTTTGATTGTTTCAAACGAAACCTGCTTAGTTTGAGTCCATCGCCATTTAGTGTTTTTCTTAAGTAGCGCTGTAAGGAAAGTAATTGTATGTGCATAATTATCTACGAATTGACTATACCAATTACAAATTTCCAAAAATCTACGTAACTCTTTCACCTTTCGTGGTGTTGGGAAATCCTTAATCGCTATTAACTTTTCCGGTTGTTTACCAATTCCTTCAGAGTCCACTAAATGTCCTAGAAATGAGATTTCAGTCGCTCCTATTTTACATTTCTTAGGTTGACACATCAGTCCATGTCTACTGAATCGTTCAAGAACTTTGGCTAAGTGGTTTAGATGGTCGTCCATATCTTTCGGGTAAATTACTATGTCATCGAGATATACCTGGACGAAATCTTCTAAGTATCCCCTTAATACCTCGTTCATGAGTCTAACAAAGGTCATGAGGGAATTTTTCAGACCAAAAGGAAGGACTCTGTATTGATAGAGCTCTCTACGAGTTCGAAAAACCGAATACTTTCGTGAGTTTAGGTTCAAAGATACCTACCAGTAACCCGATTTTAAATCTAACGTGCTGAATACCTTTGCCATTCTCATGTTCCTAATTATGTCATTTAAATTTGGCATGGGGTAAGCATCGGATTCCGTTACCTCGTTTAGCCTCCTATAGTTTATACATAGGCGAAGTGATCCATCCTTTTTCTTAGCTAGTACTACAGGGGCATCCCAGGGCGATGTGCTCGGTTCGACTAGACCTTGCTCCTCCATATCCCTAATCATATCGTTAATAATGGTTTGTTTTTCAATTGAGTACGGGTACGGATTTAAAGCGATTGCGTTTTGGTTTTTAAGTCGAATCTCATGATCTATTAACTTAGTACGTCCTAACACTCCATTTAAAACTTCAGAGTACTTAATGAGTATCTGTTTAAGTTGATATTGGGTATTAGTATCACCCACTATTCGTATTTCTGAGAAGTCAGACTCTATGTATGAGGGCGGTGGGTAGTCATTATATCTCCAACAGACGGAAGTTCGTTTATGGGAACCCAAGAGACTTCATTTTCGACTAAAAAGTCGTGTCCCAATAAGATATTGCAATACAAATTTTCTAAAATCACAGCTTCAAAATTAACGGTTAAATCTGCGATTCTGATTTCGAATGTAGCGTAGCCACTAACCAGTTGTGTTTGACCGTTCGCTATTCGAACCGATGATACGGGTCCTTTTATTTTTTCCCCAAATTTTCGAAAAATTTCTGAATTGACATATGACTTTTGAGCCTGAGAATCAAGTAAGGCGGTTACAAAATCTGTATTAAATTCTAACTCAATAGCTGGAGTTGGTGTAATTTTTAGATTTGTTTTACGATCGGCTTGTACGGACGCAAGTCCGGGAATTTTGTAAGTAGTACTGGGCCAATCGAATTTCTCGTTCCGTTTGATCTGTTAAGCATTCACCCTTAGTTTGATTTATTTTGGTCTTAGATGTATCTGTCAGTATTTCATGGTCATATATGTCAAGTTTCTCAAAATTTTCTGATAAATCTGACCCAACGGAATGATGCACTAGTTAGTTCTTTGTCAGAACAAGGGCTAGACTCATTATTAGTCATTGGGTTCGGTGATGTAAGTTCAGAAAGTTTTGGGTTTTTATGAAAATTTTATTCACTTGGGCTTACTGATAGGTCATTTACCTTCGTCCTAGTTGTCAGAATATAAGATGTTGGAGTTGTTATTCGATTAGTTGTTCTTTGATCAAGAATATCAGAGCTAACGATAACCTGACTTCCGAATAAATTTGATGGTTCTAACAAAGAGTTCTGGACTTGTGACGATTGTAAGCATGAATGATTTTCTATTGACGATGATGTGGCTATTAGAAAATTGTCGATTTTGTCGATTCCGATTATCGATTTAGTTACTTTAGTATATTCATTAGATGATTCATTGACTAAATTATCAGAGCTAAGATTTAAAGTTTTTGCTATCGATACGAAATCGTTTGAATTAAAAAGATGATAATGACCGTGAGGATGGATAGTACCCCCATGGCCTAATTCCCGTTTCCCGAAGGTTTGTTTGGACACTCCCTATTCCAATGAGGTCCTTGACAGAACCTACAAGATAAAGTAACTTTACGGGGCGTCTTTAGGACAGGTGGACCAGGATTACCATTCGGAGCCTCGTCTTTATTCTGTGGTTAAGAAAATTTCCCTTTAAATTTACTATCCGGGGCATTCAGCGTGGATATTTTGGTCGAATGAGCATTTTCAGCTGAAGTGACGTCCAGAACGGAGGTGATTCGCCTTAAGTCCATGAAGGTCGTCGGATGCTGAAGTCTCGCATGAGTGTGGTATTCTTTCCTCATAAGCCCTACTATAGTACTAACTATTTGGGCTTTGGAAAGACCTGTTTGCATCCGGCGGGATAGTTGGTTTTTCTCCAGCACGAAATCAGTCAGTCGTTGACTTACGTTTTATCAACCTGATACGATTTCAGCATGGAGCTGTACTTGTATGTCTGGGCTATCAAATCTTTCGGCGAATTCGCTTCGAAATTCGACCCATGACAAATCAAGCGGATTTACCAATTTCCACCAGGTGTCAGCAGTTCCCTTTAGCTGTTGCTCTATTATCCTAACCCACGCAGATGGATGTATGTTTACTTGACGCAAAATACTCTCAGAATTATCTAAAAATCTACTAGGGTCCTCAATTTTCGTACGATAAAACTCCGGGAGTAAAGCTCGCGCGGTTTTTAAATCATTTATCGGGATTAAAACCGACTGAGTTAAACGGGCGTTTACTGAATAACCCGACGGTTCATCTGGTTTACTCGTACTAGCTTCGAATCGGACACTCCGATATGGTCCGGGTGTATGAGAAGCGGTATTTCCTTTATCGAAATCATTAAAGCGAGAATGGGTTTGTTCACACTCTGTGCTGTTTAAGCACGGACGCGGTACCCTTGTATCGTTGATGTCATGTATATTCCACCAGAGGGTTCTCGTCGGGTGTGGATCGACTGATTGTCTTAATTCCTCTTCTACCTCTAATAAACGATTTTGAAGGTAGGTGTGCCGACGGTCCTCTCCATGCGTACCTAAATCACGCGAAGTAATGGGTGACACATGTAGATGTTGTCTACTATCGTTATCAGAAATACCAGCTTTTTGTAAATCGATTTCGATTTTACTCACACGATCTAATATGGATTTTTGATTATTTAAAATACGGGACAAAGAAGTCTCTATCGCACACAATCTTAGTTTAATTTTACCTATCGTCGTTTGATTTCGAATATCCTGTCTAATCGAGCCAATTTCTTCACTGGTGAAGCGGATATTGTTAACCGAGTGTAGATCCAAAAATTCATTAAAATGTGTGTCCGATAGTTGTGGTACTGGGGAATGAATATAGTGGTTTGCCCCTGTGTGTTAGCGATACCTGTTAGATCTAACGCGTTCTTATCGTCAGATTCGCTAATCTGGTGCCGAATATAACCTCTCACAAGGGCGGGCCCGTTCACTTCTATCTCATTTACCGCTGTGTCCAAATTCGGGTTACTCGCATCGGACTGATTAGTCGACGATAATTGTACAATCGGATTCCAGGGTGGTAGATGTAGAGTGTCGGGGTTACCCCCTTCTTCCCTAATTTTGTCTTCCAAAATACATTGCAGATCGTTACGCATAGCTGTGTATGGTAGTCCGCGATACGCGCCTTATTTCGGTCCCAGTCATATGGTTTAACGTTTTACTCATTTTATTATTTTCACTCAATGCTCAAAATACGAAAAACAAAGAAAATATCAAAACGAGTTCGTTGTTTCTTTTTTTCTTATAAAACTGAGTGTAATAAAACGATGTGACACACTGTAATGTATCCCACTATATCATTTAAGTTGTGCGCATAATTTGCTCGTAATATATAAATTAATTTATTGTAATAGAATAAAATTACGTTCTATTTATTATATTTGATTTTCAATTAATAACTTATTGTTTTCATTTTCATGGGATAACAAACGGCTGGTTGATAAATATTTCACAATGCACGAAGGGCCACTAATAATATTTAAATAAACCGTGTGATTACAATGTATTCGGCCGTTCGCATGAAAATGATACGTATTTCGATATCGGCGGCGGCGGGTCTAATGACCTTCACGCTCTATATATATTATGTCAGTAGTTATGACTATATTTTGCGCGATCGTAATTCACCGATGTCGTGTGTACGATAATAACAATTATACAGAAAAATATTAAAATAAAAGAGAACTTGAAATTTATAAATTTTATTCCCAATCAAATTATGCACTCAGTATATGACTGCTACCGTTTTTTTTTCCCAATCGTTACTTTAACAATTGTTTTCAATTATTTAAGGATAGAATAAAAAAAAATATCAAAATAAAACTCGAATTCGGCCAACTGCACTTATTAACGACTTAACCCACCTGTATTACTTATATCTAAAACTAAAGTAAAAGCAAACGAAAAAAAAATTCAATTTAGCAGAATCCTTAAATCATCTATCGGTAAGCAAGCGGTCAGATAAATCCTACCTGAATTCGCTGATCGACCGAATTAATTCCAAGTCAAATGGCTACCCGCAGAGGTATCAAACCGGTCACCCAGTAGATCTATGACTAAATGGGCAAACGGGAAGGCAGAAAGCAGTCGGCGGCAGCTTCAGAAAGCTGTCCGATAAGCATTCCCCTCTCGGAGCATCGCTTAGTATGCCGGGCGGCATTATCCCCCGAGACACTGCCCATAGCACTCCGGCGGAAGGAACCACTCACCGCTTGCTCTGCCCACCTCCGACCCTGGTCTTCTCCCGTTGTGCGGCATGGTGGGGGGGGAGTATGACGCGGTGCGTTATTTCTCCTCAGCTGTACAACCGGGTCCTTCACTTAAATAGGTGTAAAATTAAAAAGAAAGACAACGTGCGGTGGCCCATTGGTCACGTGTCGACTTTCGGCACATGTGGTCACGGGTTCAAACCTGTACCGTCGGTTAAATTTTAGCTCGCAATTTTACATCTATGACACTCCCCACGTCCACCACAACGGGCCGTGTCAACGGAGTGGTGGAATCTGTTGGTTTTACAATGATATGGGTTTTTTATAATTTTTATTTATTTTTTTTTTTTTTGTATCTCACGACAACATTTTTGCAGTAAAAATTCTTCGATTTGCTTATACAGCAACTTTTCTGCAACTTATAAAGCAATGGTTAAACAATGCATTTATAAAAAAATTCAACTTTTTAACTTTTTAAGGACTAACTATACTGCACTATGGGAAAACAAGATTAAATTGATTGTATAAATAGTATCACAATGACTAAAGTATTAACATTATTGTTTTAATAACTCATTATAGTTATTATTGCAGGCATGTACTATTTTCTATTTGAAAATTTGAGTTTATGTTATTTTACACTTTTTATAATAACTGTTTAAAAGTTTGAGATAGTGACATTTATTAATACTCATTTTTATATTTATCATAACATAATGTAGATTATTAATGATCTCATAGCTATGGAATTTTGAAAGGTCTAACCTGACAATTCGTTCCAATACATTTTACTTATTAGATGTACAATTAATATCATTGACTGCAGTAATTATTAGTACAGTACAGCACCTTTTTCCGTTTCCCCAGCCTATTGTTGTCAATAATAAGTTATATAGTCACGATGATTAAATCTATACGCACAATAAAATAATAGACGTTATGACAGTGAACACTGGTGTCGAAAAATCAACACTTCGTAGCGACCGTAGCCATAACCCATTAGGCCGCCGACCGGGTCCGCAACGAAACAACGAAATAAAATGCTGGGAAATGTAAAAATATACTTTGTTAACGGCAAACTGGGTAAATACGAACTGGCTATATAAATTATTATAAACATTATAAGCGACATTGTTGGCAATCGTTATCGATAGTTCTTTACTACTATATATAAGATAATCAATGATATAATTATACCATGTTCCTTTAATTATGGTAACGTATGGGTACAGCGTACCACGATTTAAGATATATACGCAGCGTACCTACGTCGTAAACGGTTCACCGCCCGACCACCATGGAATCGTACAAAATAATATTTGGCTTTGTTTATTGTTATAATAAATTCATAACCGACATAATTTCAAGTCGTCATGAATTATATAAAACAGAAAAATACTTGCCACTGTTTCAATTTAAATGATGTAAAATGATGTATTAATATTAAATATAATAATAATTATATTATATTATTATAATAATGTACCATTATATATAATTATGAACCCATTTATACGTCATACATTTGTTATCCGGCGATCATAGTTGAGTAAATAGTAATATTTGACTGCAAAATGTCCAGTGCCGCAAAAACTGCAGGGGCAATGCCCCTGTAAAGGGCCGCTGGTGGTTGGTTCCGGGACTCTACATGCCTCTAAATAATTGCATGCACTCTGTCTTTCCGCTCGGGGCCCCAAGAATCCTAGTTGCGGCACTAGAAATGTCCGTGTACTAATAAATAAGGTTAAATATACAGACTACGTGTGAAACTTCCATTTAACGATCACTAAAAGGACCAGATATAATGACCGCTATTGAGAGGTTGCCGTCCAATAGAGGTTAATTAATATTACATAACAGCATTTGGAAGGACCAATAAAATGTAACGTACCTAAACGTTATTATAGAAATGACATGTTACTGTATCTAGTGTCTACTGCAGGTACAATAACAGCATCATTAAGCGCTCTCAAAAAAACCCAATTACCTTTTTAGATCGAAGCTTTTATCGACTAATTAGGTATTGCACATAAAATATGATTAGAAAAAAATGTGTTAAAATGATATAACAATGTTCAGTGGTGGCTACAATAAATTTAAAAGGTGTATCCAAATTACTAATATTAGTGCAATACAGCAATAATAATAACTGTATGTCAATGCTGTCTGTATAATTACTAATTATGTATACTATTTATTAATGTCATATATATTATAATTATTAATATGTCAAGCGCAGTCACCCATCAAACATGTGCAGTTATCTGCATGAGTCGAAATACTATTTATTAAAGGTATAGGATAGCCGCCATTGCAGATTATTATGTTTAAGCGTTTTATAGACAATTGTTCTTAAAGTACTAAAATATGATAAAAGTGAATAGAGTACTGTAAAGGGGACAGTGATGGAAGGAGGTTTAGTGCCTACTGCCTAGTTGAATCTATTATTCTATCTAAGTATTTATTGTATATAGGTATAATAAAATATACCTGCTATAATAATTATTAGTATTTTGATTATTTATCAGGTTAGGATACAAGAGTATAATATAGTTAATATTGTAATAGTAAATACTAAATAATAATACAATCGACAAAGTCTTGGTAGTAGTCATGTAAAAATGTCCAGCCATATAAATAAGTAGATATAGGTATATAAACGCATACAGTATACGAGTACCTAAATGTTGCCGGCATAACATTATTTAAATGTATATAGCATCATATTATAGTCAGTGTTTTTCTAAAATATTATTATAATAATTTGTGTACAATATTTTAAGCAAAATATTTTTAATACCACATTTCTGTAACATTTCTCAAATATTAAATGTAAAATGTTATACAAACTTTTCAATAATTAATTAATTAATTAAAATTAAAACTGTATATTATGGTAATGCTTAAAAAACATTTATCAAATAATGATATAAAAAAAATGTTTCTACAATAATATAATAACATTTGTATTATAATATTAAAATACAATTGTATTTTACTATACAATAATATTATTATAATATCGACATTAATAAATTGCTATCTGGGTTGTAATCTTATTAATTATTTTAAACATATTTTAATGACACACTGTCACGATGTACTTTCCTGAAAGTAGAATCACTATCACATTATCAAGATGTATTGTCATGAGAATGGAATCACCATCACACTATCACAATGTAATGTACTGACAGTAGATACACTATCATACTATCATGATATACTGTCGTAATAGTAGAATCACAATCACACTTTCACGATGTATTGTAGTGACAGTAGAAACACTATCGTAATATCCTGATGTACTGTCGTGCCGGTAGAATCACCAACACAGTATCAAACTATCACAATGTACTGTCCTGATAGTATAATTACCATCACACTATCACAATGCGATGTATTGACAGTAGAAACACTATCACACTATCACGATGTATTGTCATAAGAGAAGAATAACTAACACACTATCACGATGTACTTACTGTCGTGAAAATAGAATCACTATCAAACTATCACGATTTACTGTCGCGAGAGTAGAGAAAGTATCACACTATCACGGTGTATATTCGTGAAAGTAAAATCTTTATCACACTATCACGATGTAGAGTCGTGGCAGTAGAATCACTCTCACACTATCATGATGAAGAAATGTGACAGTAGAATCAATATCACACAATCACGATGTACTGTCGTGAAAGAAGAATCACTATCACACTATCACGATTTACTGTCGCGACAGTAGAAACACTATCACACTATCACGATGTATTGTCGTGAGAGTAGAAACACTATCACACTATCAGGTTGTACCGTCTCGACAGTCGAAACACTATCACACTGTCACAATGTACTGTCGTGAAAGTAGAATCACTATCGCATTATCAAGATGTATTGTCGTGAGGGTAGAA
>JAIPRK010001136.1:0-23008 GCA_025469195.1 Chaitophorus viminalis
AAATTGCATTATAATTCAATTTAAATATAAAATACTATATTATTATATACACATTTTAGACAAACATATTAACCCCGTTCAGAATCGTTATTCGTATACAATGATATCTATCATTGCATTCAAATTTCACAAATCCATTGTAATAATGACCTATCCTATAAACGAGGTACACTCCACCCCCAACTGTACAGCAAAGCAAGGCCCACCCGTTCTTTTTGTTTTAGTTATTTTTAAAAATTATGCTACTTAAGTGACAACTTTCATTTTCAATCTACTGATTAAGCCTTTTTAGGTAGTATTCTATGGCAGTGGCGTGTTGACCGTGATTTTGAAGGGCAATTACTCGATAATTTTAAGGGGTGGATGGGTCAGTGAGTTCTGGATTTAGTGAGAAATATTGTAGTAAAAAACTAACTACATAATACATTTGAATATGATATAAGAATAAGAATAACCCTATTATTATTAGTAATAATAACCCTGTGCCCCCCCTAGATATGCCACTGGGTGTGTGGTAGGAAAATCAAAAATGAATTACCCAATAAAATATGTCACTTCGCCACGCCACTGATTCTATGACTCTACAGGTCATTTCGGGCGAGATGGCAGCAACGTTATTACCTCCTTTAAGGTTTCTATAGTTTGAGGACGATGTTGGTACACTTAGCGTTTGAGGTTGCTCCACAGGAAAAAATCGCATGAGCTCAAATCTAGGGAACGCGGTGGCCACCCAATATCACCACGTAAAGAGAAACAATATGCCCTGGATTATTAATAAATTCCTCAACAACAAATGCACGATGTTCTTCCGACTAAGCCATGATAAATACTAATAATGGCAATGGCATATTAAATAAAGCTTTCCATCGATACAAATCCCGTTAGTTTATCTCAATATGAATCTAAATTACAACCTTATCCAATTAGGGAGTTTTTTTCTGCCGCACCTTCTATATAGTACGTGTATTCTTTTCGTGTAAGTTTCTGAAATTAGAATCGAGAGAGAGAGAGCGAGGGTGGAGAGAGTTGCAGGATAGAAAATCCCAAATGACCTACGTCCTATCGGCAGCCATCTCCGCCGCGTTCTCATCATTCACATGCACCACATGGGACCGGTGTTATATTTATATTTATTTTATTTATATTTAAATAACAATACAGGACATGCCGAAATTGCAACATTGTAAATTTATATAATATGTACAATTAGTTAATATAGTAGAGCTATTATATATGAGTCCATTCATCATGCGAAATAGTGACTGGTGTTTTGCATAGTTGGTTATGCATTTAGGTATGGAAAAAATACTTAACTGTCGAAAATGAAAATATGGTACTTTGAAGTTAATTTTTGGGCTAATAATTCGGGAGAGTCTATAAGTTCATTAATAAGACGCCCAAAGAAAGTCAAATAAGCTTCAAGCCTTCTGTCAGTTAATGTATTCAAGCCAAGCCGACGCATAATTTGACGAATAGTCATGGGGTGGGCGATCAATTTTTAATTTATACGCTGCAAAGTTAGGAAATTTACGTGGAACACGTTCAACTTGATTCGTACTACAATAAGTAACTGGGTCCTGGAAATAAAATCGACCTCGCAAAGGCACAACATAATTATTTTCAAAGTGGTCGCTATATAGTTTAAATTCGCTAATAATAATGTTGCTGGTAAAACTTAACGTCTCCGGAGACGTTTGTATTATGCAATAAATAAAATTTATTATTATAATCAACACTTAAACTCTAACATTTATAATATTATATAATATTTTAAATAGTTTAATAAATTGTCATAATTTTTAAATTTCTAGCATGTATGCATATATATACATATATTCTTTATTTTTTTTTCTCTATTATTTTTATTAATTTTTATTATAACTTCCACACGTACCTACAACTGTCATTATTATATTATTATTATAAATTGGAATATTATTCCGTAAATAAAATATTATTATTATTATTATAACACATTACTTATCGTTATGCGTGCAAAAAGGACATGACGTGTACCTGGCAGGTGAGCCGAGTGCGGTTCCTGCGGCTCTGGTTGACCGCGTTGATCAGGAACCAGTTGAGCACGGCCAGCACCAACAGCGGCACGCAGATGAACGTGACTATGCAAAACCAGTTATACGCCTTCTTGTAGATGTCGTTCCGGGCCAGCTCTGTGCCGCTCTTCTGGAACTTGCCCGTCTTCGGGTCGATGGCGATGTGCCACTCGTGCGGCGTGGTGGCCGTGCACGCGATGCAGAACAGTGCGACGAACAGGATGACGCGTTTGGCCCGGGACTCGGTGCACAGCACTCGGCCGCGCAACGGATGGCACACGGCTATGTACCGCTCCACGGTGAACGAGACCGTCAGCAGCACCGAAGTGTTACCTGCGTGTGACATACATGACGTATACGGTTAACATTTATTATTTTTATTTTTCAATATTATATATAAATGCATGCTAAGATTATTTTTTTTTCAATATTATATATAAATGCATGCTAAGATATTATTATGACCATAAGCGTGAGACCATAAGACCTTGGTGGCCGGGGAGGCACAATGCATTTTTAAATCAGCAATGCCTTAATTTTAGTTTTAAACGTTTTATATAGGTATAACATTTTTTTTAAAATATAAATTACGACAGCATTTTTATTGTTTTCAAAAAAAAAAAAACAAATAATTTTTATAAATAATAAAATGTACTGATCTTGTGACTTTTTTTTCTCCTGGCATGATTTTTTGTTGGACACAATCCGCCGGAGAGGGGGGCGGTGCCCACCAGTCACCAGATCACCCCCGTTAGCACGCCTACGATCATGATATGGTATGCGTTTACGACTCGGTGGCGCCCGTAGATAATAAACGAATGCGAACGTCGACCCAATAGTTGTTGGTTCTCAAATGATAAGAAACGACTTTTTTTTTAGTTACTTTCCTCTGAAAATTGAAATTTTATTGCGGCAATATTTTCAAATTAATGAACGCGATGATAAAATTTAACCCTTTGTCGATCAAACTTGGAAGGAAAATTATTTTCTCATTTTTTTTTTTTTTTACACATCTTATATCAATACATGAATTCATTTATTACCTATGGTGGTGTGGGTGTCGCTCTTATGTTTAGATGATGGACGGACGTGATCGTGGGGACTGCCCGAACAGGTGATGAGTGACAGCCAGCGAGTTACAGTATAGCTTGTATCGAGAACGATATTATTCGTATTATAGGCAAACGCAGTTGAATAATAAACGCATCAGTGGGTTTGCGCACTATACCTGGTAGTGGAATTTAATCGATGCGTTTTATTTATTTTGTAATATTTTTCGTATCGGGAAAATATAGGTATTACTATAGACTCATCAGTCACAGGATTGTGGTGTCTCATTATTTTATAAATAAATGCTCTATATATCTATCTGAACTTTTAGCCCTCCCCATTAAATTTATGCGAGTGATGAGTGTGTGAGATATTACAATTTAGACTCCAGTTTAAGAAACAATGTTTTAAGGAAGCACAGCTCTTTTTTTGACTCTTAGTTAATTTATATTGTATAATTATTTATATAATATTTTATACCATTTTTTCTTTATGGTTTTCATGATAAAACAAACATTTTAAATCTGTTTACAATGAATACAATAAGTTTTAAATATATAAAAATTGTACAAAGATTGGACGACAGAATTGAAGGGACATAGTTTAATATTTTATAAATATAAAATCGTTCCTCCCTCTCAGGATTTACTTGGAATAACCGTATACTCATTTCTATCTGAACGCAGATCAATAACATTTTGTAGTTTTTCCAGTGTTTAAATGAAAAAATAAACTTTAAGGATTTCCTTTGTTAGTAATGTTTTCCTTTACAAGAACTCAATAGACCTCAACATTACAACCATAAATAAACTAGCTTTTATATATACTATAAAGATAAATTATTTCATTATCAATGCGACTTTCGCATAAATCCCTTTATGAAAAAAATATCCGTCTATATCTTACCTAAACACCCAGAACGACGGCTAAAAAGAAACTGGTCCTGTGACTTATTACATTACAATTTCTTCTTCATTTAAATTGAATAAATAATAGATTGTATAAGAGTGTTGCCAATAGGTATCTTCCTACAATCAAATTACTCAAATCAATAATATTCTTGTCATCATATTATTAACTTGTTGTTAGATTGTACAGATTAATAAAAAAAAAGCATCTCCCATCATCTCGGATTAATCATATTATATGTGTCTAAGTAATCGATATCTATATAAATACGTATGTTGTATATCGTATGTCGTATATACCACATATTATTTTCTCATTTTGATTAAACGAATTTAGCTCTGCTATAAGTTATCAGTTTATCACTGTATATAAATCCCGCTCTTATAAGTTATAGTATTATACAGCTACATCTACATTAGGTTAATTTACGAGGATTAATGAATTCATCATCTAAATTTGCAAGTGGCTTAGAGCTTCGATACTAATTTTCAATGAATCAATTTTGGCTCTTTCATATAATTCCGAAAATGGTATACGTCTATGTTCTATACTTATATGCATTCAGCATATTAATATTTGGAATTATGATGTCATATGCTGACTTCACAACTCCAGCGTTTATTTATTATCTCATAAATTAGGATTTTATAAACGTTGTTATATGAATCGTTCTTTGTAGATTTTTAAAATAATATTCGATAGTAGCAGATTAAATAATCTGAAAAAGCAATTAAACACAATAATATTCAAATCTTCAACTCGTTTTAATATTAATTTTGGTACTTATCGGTTATCGTGACTACCTTTTTTTACGCATATGCCCTGTTACTTATCCGACGTCATTTGTTTCAGTATGGACAACACGTAATTTTCCTTCTCGAGTTAATTATTAATTTCAAATTTTGAATTTTATTCCTAGTTTTTATAATTGCTTTTGTAATAATTTGTTTAAATTTGTTTATATTTGTTAAATTACGCTACGTAAAAAAAGGTAGTCACGATAATCGATAAATACTTTAATTTTTCATTTATACGCTACTCGTTATATTTTAAAAAAGCTTAAGTTATAATATTTCTCGATGGAAAAAGTTTTATTGGAAATCATACGCCGAATTGTACGGTAATAATGTCAGTAATAATAAATTTTATGGTTCCAAAAATGGCCGATTTCATTATACTTTGATCGACGTGATGCGCTTACAACGCGTATTACTACGTAACAATGATAATCCTTCGAACCCTCAGAGAAAGGCCAAGAACGGTTTTGGTCGTGACGGCATTTCGCCGGCGGTGTACTTGCGGTGGGATTCGATGGAATTGGGTTGAGCTATTAGCATACGAGTAGGCGGTTATCAGCATCTTATAGACGGTACGAAATATACGCGTGTCTTGCTGCCACTGTCTGTTGTTAATAATGACTTCTCAACGACGGCGGCGCGCTGTACTCGTGGCGAAAACCTCCGTCCATTAAGAAGTCACGTAAATATTCTCATTTTGTATATACGCGTGATAAGCCGCTATTAAGGCTGCAGGTGTCAGAATCTGTATGGGTTGAAAAGTAATTAGTAGTAGGTAAGGTAGTATATACTTAAATAACCTCAAAACCATATTTACGGTTGAGAACCCATGTCGAATTGCATAACATTTTCGTTCGGAATCGAGGGAAAAATCTAATTTTCAAACATCTCTGAATATATTATATAGTATAGTAGTTACCTATATCTATACTGAACAAATAAGTTTTATATATAAGGTATTACAAAGTTTGTAGTGATTAGTTCAGATAAACAAAACATCGATGGTTGCAAAATGCTTCAAAATATTTTATTTTTGTCAAGAACATCTTCTGAACTGGAGTTTTTTCACAATATTTTTTTTGTTTGAGAAAATATTAGTGAAGTACACATAGAATATGAAATCAACAGTAAATATAATACAATTACACAATTTGGAGATGTTGAAACTTAAAATAATAAAAAGAAAATCACAAGATAAAACGCAAAACGTTAATGAAAATAATATTAAATTTTGCTGTACTTTACGTGAGTATTTTTGCGTTCACATGTTTTCATTCTTTCCTTTAACTACATTTTTCTATAAGAAGTAATTAAAAAATATTTACTTTGATAGAAATTACATGACGTACACTTTTTTGCGTGAACCGAAATATATATGTATAAACGCGTGAGCATAAAATAAACCCATACTATTTAAATAATTTAATTCATATATATAACTAGACGTACACATTTTTGGATAATAGTAATTAATTATTAATTATTGTGTCAACGTTGTATTTTTTATTTATACGTATTATACAATGTAGCGTTGAAGAAATCAAATGAACAGAAGAAACATTAAGTTATTGATTCCATCGTTTTTTCGATGATCATTAATATTTTTTACAATGCAAAAAAGTATAGTACCCACATTAATGATTATAAAATATTCAATACAGGCATTAAGTTTACATAAAATTGATAGTGACTCATTAATTTATTTTTTAAACAGTGTAATTTAAGAAGAACAAACAAATGATTCAAATATGAAGATCATTAAGTATGATAAATTGATAAACATTAAAAGTCTAATCATGTGTTTCCGAAAAATAATTCAAAGTAAGAGACAATTAAAATATGTCCACAATAACAATAGTAATTAATAACAATACAATAAAGTTAGAATTTATTTTTGTATTTATTCAGTATTATAATTATTATAATGCTGAGGGTATTTTTAATATGGTAATTTACACATATTATTCAATGTATTAAATTCTGTATTGTAATTCTTACCTATACTGTTTTTCTATCTTTGCGTAAGTGTGGGTACAGTAGAATAAATAATAATGAACCAATGAATGCTCGAAGATCAAACCAAAACCAAATATACAGACAATCGTATAATAAACGAATTCGAGTTGAATAAACTAACCCTTGTTAGTACTTGAACATGATAGATATTATCAAAAACATCACGTTCACATTTTCATTATAGTTATGATTGTATGTATATAAATTTGCATGCGAGTAGATTTGAATATTTAGGTGAGCAACGGACAAACATGGTGTGAATGTTGTATATTTATATCATATTTAAACGCAATTCATTAATCGCTGTTTAATTTGCTTATACACAAGATAACGACAATATACAGGCCTTTGACATTAAGTTTGATATTAAATTTGAAAAATAATAATTACTGATTTATTCGAAAATAAAAAAAATTTCATTATCAAAACCGAAAATTATCCTAAATTTGTTCGGTATTTTGCGGTTTTTCTTTTTAAAACAATATTTCTTAAAAGTGAAATATGTGTATTTTATAATTTTTGACGAAATGAAACTCTATTAATTACTATCTCTAAGTTTTTTTTTATCTTTTTGATCAACATTTAAATGTAAGATTTTTTTTTGTTACCCATAAATAATGCCAATTGTTAATGGCACCGCTGCGTTGTTGCGTTATAAATCGATATTATCAACGGAGATTTATGTATACACCATTCAAACATTTAGGGTATGGACTTACGGTTTGGGTCTTATAGCGATTTTCTTTTGAAAAGAATAAACATACTTTCTTAGCTATGTTGTTACTAGTTACTTTTTCTCTTCTGGAGTGTCAGAAAAAGAAAAACAGTACAATGGACTACAATATACACATGTTCACACAACATGCACTTGACTCTTGAAAAAACTTAATAAGGTAGTGAGAAAACATTTGTGAAATAAATTCATCTTAAGTTTATTGACACAATTATTTTTTACAAGACAACGATTTCTCTGTATATAATTGGTTGAACCAATCTTTATTTATTTTGTTTGCAGGCGAGAGTCAGTCTTGAACGTTTCCAGTGTAAAAACATTCCGGCCCACTGCGCGAGTATTTTTGAGTATGACACGTATTTCGACGGTTTTTGATTAATACATTTCGCGCGTACCTAACCGCAGAAATCATAAATACATGGGTAATAATATTATATCGGCTGCAACCCTCCGAGTATCTCGATGTTTACCGGTGAAGCCAAGCAGCAGCTGCGTTCTGCAGAAAAATAATCTCCTTTTGTTTCGCTCGCCGTTTTTATATATGTATGCGCGTTGATATATTTTTAGCTCGAAATTTGAATACGCTTCGAAGTAAATCCTATCGCACCACCACCGCATCAAAGCTTGTGTGCTTATGTTTAACCGCGGGCGATAGCGCGTTTGCGGGGTAGAATGGTTTGGGGATGCACAGGCAGGATCGGAGAATCGACCGCGGCGATAGGCGCCCTTCAATGTATACATTTTTTCAACAAACGCTATTATGCCGACTCTATCGGCATAATAGCTGGTACATCTCTTTTGGCGTACACGCAGCTGCAATAGGTGTAATATGTATATTATAATAAATATGATTTATACGCGACGTGCGTATCAAATACGCAGTTATTCCAGCCCGGAGAAAAATACAAAATAAACAATATTATATAAATCTATATACGATGGTAGCGGACTATTGTAGAGGTAAAATGGCCAGGGGCATAGAAACACTGTCTGAGAGACGCTATCAACCTTTGAGAAAACCTTTAAGAAACAAAAAAGAAAAAAAGTCCATGTTATTAACCCAAAGAGGGTTTGAAAAGTATGATGGAAAGCGGTTTATAATATTATCTCGAATATATAATATATTTCAGTTGGACATAAATAATACATATATCATATTATACCCAATACAAATATGACGTATTGTTTTTAAAAGAAATACATTTACTTGCGATCGCACTTTGCACTAGGTTCCCCAGGGTCGTGCTGCAGTGAATCGATCACTGCAGTCGCCAGACAGAGAAATAGCTCAGTACGACAAATTGTACATACTTTCCAGTTTGCCGCCACATGGACGTCTAATTTAATTCAGTTCACGGGTGTCTACCGAAGAAATCTAAATATATATATATGCATATCAGCGGTGAGGAGTTGAGAAGAGACGCGAATGTGTGCACGCAGACGACCACACTATAATTATTCATATAATAGTGCAGTGTATAATATACGTTCTAAAACATTACTTTCAGTACGACTGCCACCGGCTGAAAATGGAGTGCCAACTCAAAGTCTGAGATAAGTTAACAAACTTGAAACGGTTTACGATGAGAAGTCAACTGTATTGTTCAACAACGAATATACCATGATAATAATATGTGCGTACCGGGTCAGCGCACGCGGTTTCCATTTCGCGTCCCGAAGCAGATTATTTTACGTCCAACAAGTGCGAACGTCAAACGAGCTAAAAATTATAGTGTTTAAAGTTTTAGCAGTCAATCAAACGATTGCTTCAATATTTATCTGACTGCCGCGTTTACAACCCAAACATAGTAAACGAGTGCTGCAAATGTATACACGTGATTGTAAACTTATGGATATCCGATTTTTTTACGTATCGAAACATCCGGGAGTCGTTTTTCTTCCCAGGATGAGACATAAAAAAAAAAAAAAATTACGTGTTGTCATGAAAAAAAAGAGTATGTAGAACTTATAAAATGATTATGATGAAAATAGGAAATGAAATATTTTGTTGTACTCAACGGTGATATTTAATAATATGCATGTATGTATATGAAAACAATTTCATCAAAAACGATTGAACCGGAAAACGCGCGCACATCCCATAAACATAGTTTCGTAAAACGAATAATGTCCTAAATCCTATGCAGACGGACGACGACGAGTTCACCCGCGGTTGGCGGCATACACGCGCAAGCAACAATAATGCGTACGCGACGTGCATAATATTATACGCGTGTAAAACCCACGTGTTGAGGAGAATAATATATACGATTAACGTTTTTCATTTATACGGAAAATCGTTTTCGCGGGACGACCGATGCTGTGCGCGTGTATAAACGAATAGTTTAGCGCCAAACTTCTGACAACGCACACACGCGCAACATGCCCACCCGCACGCACGCACGCACGCATACATACCTTCACGGCGGCATTGTGTTTGGAAGTTACAGAAACGCGTATTATTATAATATGTATGTACGATATAGTGTCGACGTTGTTATTATTAATGCGCACGTTTTACGAGTAGGTACGCCGATACACGATGGAGACGTATTTAGCAGGTATTCGGGCGCACAGACTTTTGCGCTCACCGAAATACCAACCGTCGATTGCGTATAATATACGTGGTACATAATATAATGTTAATGTGCATAATATTATAAAATACTGTAAAGGCTCCGGAACGGAATTAATTACACGCTATGTAATACGACGCATACGACGTGTGCACAGAGTGCTTTTCGAAATACGCGTATATATTTTGACGGAATCTCCCGAGTTCTCGCAGTAATCGTTCGAGCTTGGCTTGCGGTTCTCAAAACAATCCTTTTCGCACTGTATACAGTATACAGCCACTATACGGCGTTTACGTGTTACGCTCGTCGTTTCCTATACGCCACCAAATGCATATAATATGGTTCTTACGCGCAGAAATTGAGAAATTTCTTAGTATCGATAAAATTTTTTTTCGGGGTAGGTATTTTACAGCTGATCTGCTTTTGGATGTACATTTTCCGATCGCTTTTGCTTTCTCATCGCATTGTGAGTACGGCAGGCGCATTTGGTACAAATACGTATATATGTTACAGTAAAAATGCGAAATTTTTTTTGTTTGACAAATCACTTTGGTCAAAACTTAAAATTAGAATTAATCAAGGCTTCAATGTTGATATTAATTTATAACAAAAGTTAATTTGAAATAAGAATTATTTTTATCATTTGTTTTGACAAGGCAAACTATCATTAATAACTAAACTATACTTTTTCTTTACCTAAACAGCGATTTGTTACATACGCACACCTCAATTCATACAGCCGTACACTTATTTTTTGAAAATAAATTAAGATAACATCGATTAGCCGAGGTCATATATCTAAAATTATTTCAGGTCTGATGGCCTGAACTTAGTTGTTGCATAGAAGGGTTTATCACTGCAAATTCAGTTCTAGGCAATAAATATATTACTCTTCATGCAGCCGTAAATAAAGCTTCAAGCAGAATCAGTACAAGGATCAGGACAAGGTTTTATGAGGTGCATTTGCTAGTTATGTGGGAAAAATCGCTGTTTATGTAAATAAAAAAAAAAAAATAACAATTTATGTATCTAAATTTTATGAAATTTTGCCTTGTAAAAACAAATAATAAGAATAATACTCATTTCTAATTTAATTTTAATACAAAATCAACAATGAAGTCCAGGCAAATTCTACAGTTTAACTAGTTAAAACTAGTTTTGACGTATTTCGGGTTTTAACTGTAACATCAACATTGAAAGTTTATTCTAGTTTTAATTAGTTGAAATCAGTTTTGGCGAAATTGATTTGTTAAAACTAGTTTTAACAAATTTCGGATATTAACTGTAACATATTATACGTTCTATACACATTAATACATTATATCACATGGAAATTCACTAATTGAAAAATGAACACTATACGTATATAGAGAGCATAAAGCCGAGATTGTAAAGAGTTTGTGAAGCCGCCGCTTAAGATTGAATATCCCCCAGGGAACCACGTGTGATGTGATGTGTAATAATATACTAATATAATACTTATAATTTGTAAGTTTTAACGTGCGCGCACATCTAGAATTACCTACCCTCAGTTGCTGCCAACACATTTAAACATTTCTCCATCAGCTTATACTTTATATATATATAACATGTAACTTCTACTATAATATTAGTGGAAAAGTACCGGCTTTCCACAAGTTTATATTTGCTCTCCCACCCTCCCCTCGGTAGTTGATACTAGTAGTATTATAGCCATATAAACAATAATTTCTCTCTGATCTCGAAGTTCCGTATTCCGTTCACTTTTATCTCTAACAACGGAATCCATTGTATAATTATATGATTATTTATTTATATGTATTAATCGAAAAGATAATAATTAACATGTTATTATTTTATTTTATATACGTTCAGCTTGTGTTATATTTTGACTTTTCGTATATTGTCGTCAAACACTATACCTACTGAAACCATAACTCATCTTCTCAATCGCTAAAATATGAGTATTTAATATCAGGTTTACAATGTTAATGTTGATGTTGATTCGATATTTTGATATAAGACATCATTATATACGTAATGTACTTCGATAAAATATAGTATTTAATATTCAAATGTATTTATTCAAAGAGCACATATTGGCTTTATAATGTTTGCATAATTTAAATTTTATATTTTGTACGAGAGCGAGGGAGTTATTAGTTTTTATACATCGATGTATGTTTCATTTTTTTTATGTATTTTTAAAACTTTTTGAGGCAGTAAGAAAGCTCAAAAAGTTTAGCATTAACCCAATTATTATAGACTGGAATTTGAATACTGATGGTATTTAAAAAAGTTTTTTTGTGATTTGCTCAATATTTTTAAAGGCAATTTTAAAACCAGACTGAAACAGCTATAAAAAAATGCAGGATAAACATATTTTTTCAACAAAATATGTATAGTATACATTGAGTACGAGTATCTGTTTAAATCGATAACTTCGTTCAAGATTTTTTTTTGAGTGTCACAACTATCTCGTTTCAATTTGAAATATTAATATATTCTTTTTAAAATGTCTCTTTTTAAGTATACATAATTTGCAAGGAATAAAATATAATATAAAATTATCTACTATTACAACTTTAAACTTCCAATAAATATTTAAGATCCTATTTAAATTTACTTCTACGATTTTCAATTAATTTGATCAACCATTTAGTAAAATAACATTTTAAAGTACAAAAAACAATTAAAAATATTTGATAGGTAATAAATCCTCTATTTCAAAGCTAGTTTTCAATAGAAAGGTTAGAATATCAATTTATTTTGTAGTTTAAAAATAAAATTCTCTGTTAGCTCCTGTAATTTGAGATTTTAAGCAAATAGACCTACTAATTAATAGTTTTAAGGTGTATAATTATTTTTTTTATAAATCTTTCAAGGGTCAACGTAAGATTGTTTATACATAATATAACTTCTATTATTATTCCGTATAATATATAAATTAAATTGTTTACAGGGTAATTTATTTATTTTATAGTACTCAAAACTTGTCGAATGAATACAGTTTACAATTATGGAAAATTTACAATATCCTGACTAATAATCAACAGGTATATAGAATTTTTTTCAAATTTTTTTTTTGTTGTAATATATTTTAAAAATGTTCCATTATGAACTGTTATGACACACAAGTATAAAATAGTTTGGCATCGTTGGTCGCATTATCTTAAAACATTTATAATTATTTCAAAAATGTTACTATGGCTGTTATCAATAACAATATAAAATATCGTATGAATAATTAATCATTTAAATAATGTGTTCAACTTTATCTGAATTGAAAATTAAGTTCAGTGTCAATTTGGTGAATTCATTATTTTTCGTAGTTTATTTATTCAGTTAATTTGGACAAACTGCCAGAAAGCATTATAAAAGGAATGTTCTAAGTATGAAAATGTCTAAACAATTAAACTATTTCAATTAATCTTCCAATTGAATGATAAATGAATAGAACCATTCCATCCCCTCCTTTCTGCTTCTCTAAAACGCAATCCATACCGTGGTTATGGTTAATTAAATGAAAATAAACATTCATTGGCTGCGCTCACATCAGACTAATAGAAATTTAAAAATTATTCTACAATTCGTGTACTTTTTTTGGAATAATAACAAAAAGTATTATGAATTATTGCATTTTGATATTTTATTTATTCATCATTTATGATAATAATATATTATTATACCCTTTGGTATGTAATATATATATATATTTAACTATATTATACACTCGCGGTCATTTGTCACTATGTCACTTCACACTTGTATGTGACATTGAAGTGTTTTTACGTTGACTAGACTAGAAAAATTATGATGTATTAGAGGTGTGATTACGGGTTTCTTTGGCGGAGGTATAAATGTCGTTTTCCTCAATAATTTTATTTTTATTTTATTTTTATAATAACGAAAATTATTAATATTAACGAATTGACATTTGACGTAAATAAGAAAATGACTATAAACAAATATATAAATATACAATTTCGGAACACTTAGGCCACAATTTAAATAAATATAATTATTAAAAGACAAAATTATTAAAAATTTAATAGTTGAGAAAATATTTTATGTATATTCTCTCTTCTACAAAAGGTGGTAGTTTATCAATTCCGCCGAAGATTTATATATGTGTATACGAATATTATATAATATATATTATAATATTAAATCATTTTCGTATTTTGTAAATACATAATATTGTTTCCAGCAGACGTCCATTTTCGGTGATCCTGATAAATTTTATTATTAGCTCAGCTGTGCATTTTTATTGATTATTTTAATGTAAGTAAGATTGGTTTAGAAAAATATCAAGTTATATTAGGATTTTTATCTCGTTTTTCATGTTCAACATAACATAATATATGATTTTTATTAATAACTATTTTGTTCCCCATCACTATGATATTGTACACAAATCACCGATTTAAGAGTTAATAAATATACTTATATTATACTTAAAACTTATATTATATAATATATTATTATTATTTATTTATTCTATAAATATTTTATGTTCTTTTTCTTACTTAGCTTCGTGCCACTCTACCATCATGCTAGATAAATGGTATACTCGTATATATAATGTAATGTGTATAGTGTATACAGTGATGTTACATGTACATATATTTTCGGCGGAATCGATATATAAAAATATTCGGCGCAATCGATAGGTAGGTTTCTTACAGGTAAAAAGAACTTTTCGGTAGGGTCGATATACGAGTACACCCCGGAAGGTAAGGCTTAATACATAATGCGCACCTGTGATGTATTATCGGTTCTAAAATAATAATTATTTTTGAAAAAAATATTGATTTGATTTTTTTTATAATTATAATCATATAATAAATTACGAAACAAAATTAGTTTAATTTTCAAAATTATGAAATTGTCATAATGAAAATTCCATTTAGTACCTACTTAATTGCGGGTACAAACATAATTTCAGATTTAAACATGGAGTAATTCGATGTTTCTATATTATGGTCAAAGTAAAGAATATAGTTATCGAGGTGTTGTTTATTATAGTAATAACTATAGTAACTAAAAATGTTTTACCGCTGCAGTTAAAAACGTTATCGCAATCCGAATAATGATTCAAACACATACTTATGAGTATTATACAATATATTATATGTAGTTTAACTTTTTTGTAATGTCTGTAATAAAATAATAATTAATAGACGAATTGTTTTTGTGATAATTTCCGTGTTGAATTTCACCAATTTACCATTAATGTTGTATGCATTTCATAATTCAATTATTATTGGGTCATGTTTTTCTCGAATTGCATTCATATTTTCGGTTTTTAATAATTAATGTCAATCTAACGTGCGAGATATTATATCAGTTTCACAATTGAGTTAAATAGTTTATATAAATATACATTATAATATTATATAGTTCTCTATTTTATGATAATCCACACCACACATGTATAATATAATATATTTGTAATTTGTATTGAATATTGATATTGATCATTACTACATTCATGTTGTGTACAACTATTATAGGCAAATAGTAGGTATACGTATACCGTTTCTATTTCAGAGGAAATAATTTTGGTACTTCGCGTTGTTTCGCTTTTATATAAATACTATATTTACCGGCGTCCCCCTCGAGGATCGTTTATACTTTAAAACAGCATAAAATACTGCCCGTGTTAATTGTTTTGTCGACAGCTTTTGCGAAATTACGGAATCACTACATTGATATTACTATTAAGACGTCCACGTACACGCGCACGCACTTCAACTGCTTGCGCTATAGCGAAGTGTCCATTTATTTTCACACCTTTATTGCTTACGACTCACACGATTTATTATACTCGACGTCGACGACGACCAAAGGCAGCTCCATTAGAAGAACATCTCTTAAAAGGGTAGGTTTATGCGGTCTTTTTATACTCCAATGCCTATTTATTTTGTTTTTTCGTATATATATAAAAAAAAAAAAATCGATGAAGGGTCAAGTGTGTTCTCCAGATTCATTGTCAATAGACGTGTTGATTAAGCACGTGACCGGTACCGAAGCGTCAAAAAAACGTATATTTCATCCAGTCCCATACAAAAGATGCATGTTGCGACTAGTGGGGAAAAATTATTATTATTATTATTATTATTATTTTTTGTCGGATGGCTGTTGAGTCTTTTGTTGAGTTTTGTCCAAAACTTCTGTCCAAAAGAACCCAATCGAACTTTCAGTTGTATATGGCATGTATACCCACAACAGGAAATAATGAGCTTATGAACTTTTTGAACGAAAGTTTCAATTTGTCCGGCTTTCAATTTTTCGCTAAATTAAACAATGCGCAAAATCATCTCTCCTATCCCCTTATCCATATACGGCATCCAATTTATCCAAGATACTATTTTATATAGTATAAGCCCTTTATTCCACGATGAATTCATCTTAAGAGAACGTATGGTATTGGAAATAATAATATAGAGTATACTTGTATACTATTCCTTATGTAGCTGATCCTTCCTACGTACGAAGTAAGTATGAATTTGTTTGGCGATAAAAATACAAAATTAATTAATATATTGGTTTTTTATTATATAATATATATATATATATACACATAGGGTTCATAGATTGAGTGTAGCCACGTTAACCGCAGTACCGTTTATATTTTATCAATAAATTACGCTAAATATCAGGCTGAAACTATCAGCTCGTAAAATATCAGCAATTATATACTTTTGATTGTACCTACTTATACTCCCAGATATAAACTTTTAACAGACGTATCAATCAGTTATTACTAAAATTCATTGATTGTTATTTATATGAAGTATAGTCTATTACGTCGTGATACATTTGTTTTAAATTTCTTTAAATTGTTATTTTGAAGAATGCTCCTATTGTAGGTGTATTTTATTATTTTGTTATGTTTTGTATTGAAAATATTATTAGATTTCATAACATAATTCGAATTCTAGTAAAAACAAATTGATTTGAAATATGACGAGAGTGGTGAGTTGGGATCTACGCCAAAAAAAAAAATGGGTTGGATTTAAGACATAGGTTTGAAAGAGAAAAATAAAAATAGTCATCACGGAGGGATACTTCCTCCAAATGAAAATTAAATTGTTAGCATAGTCCACATTAATGAAAACAGATTGTAAGGCGATCGAATTGGATGTATTAAATATAAATAGAAACAAGAATAAAACTCTTGTACCGGGATACTGAGTAGGGTAGTTATAAAAGCGTATCAGATGTTTGCGTGCAAAATAAAATGAATAATTATGAAAAAAATTGATTTTTGTGTGGTCGATGCAGAGCGACGGGAAATTTGCCTGTAGATTTCAATAGCGCGTTGAGTAATAGGTTTTTATATTACATTTTTATTTCTGAAACTAATGTTTTTGTGCGTGATAAATGTTCAACATTTGCGAGTGATTCCAGATTTGATCAGTCACGTGAATATGTATGGAAATAAGTGAACCATGAACATATTATAAACTCACTGTTCTCAACTCAGCATGTAACATTATTATCAACCTGAATACTATTTTCAACGGTAATTTTTCTTATTTTATTTTAGATTTTATCTAACAAATTACGACAGTTGACCGTACACACTACACACTATTTATACGGTAAGTATATATCTTCGATTCGATAGACCATAGTAATCCGTAGTATTTGTATCAATATAGTAAAGTACGATTGCAAAACGTTTTTTTGTTCGTTTAAAAAAGTAATTTAATAAGTTTAAAAAAGTAAAAATAAATGGGCGAGACTCTTTGGTCGGATGAGACTTCATAGTCAGGTGAGATGCAGTGGTGGATAAATGATATTACTGTATAGGTCTTTTAAACTTGAAACAAATGTACCATTGCTCTCGAAAAAACGGTCTGAAGTCGGATGGATCAGTTTATATTTTTAAAGACGGTTGATGTAGTAGTAGAAACAATTTTCTTAATAAGGTGGGTTGCCAGTGTTAATCTACTCCATAGTATTTATTTTCTCCTATTTCATTACTTAATTTTACCACAAAATATACTTTATTACGTTACTTTTGTCAATTAAGTTTCATTAAATTTGTACTGGCCTTTTTAATTTTTTAAATTATTTTATCTTATTATCATGTTTATCTTACAATAATATTGAAAATTTTACTATGTAAATGTATAACTTTTTATGCGATGATTAATAATCCCTTATAACTATTTATTGTTATACCAAATTGTTGAGCTTTCAAAGTTTTATATTAATAGATTAAAACAAAAAAGTTTTAATAAAAAATTTCATATGCCTATATTAGCAGTACCGATTTAATAAAACTATTTTGAAAATATGGAAATGTTTATAGAACGCTAATTTAAATGATAAACAGTATAAAATTTCAAGTTGATACGACCACCAAAATCACAACCAAATAATTAATATCGTGGTCTAATTTGTCTACATAGTTTTTTTTACCTACTCGGAATACGATTGAGAAATTAAAAAAATGATCCCCCTCAAAGTATCAACACTAGAAAAAAATTTCCCATCAGAAAATTACCAGATATGAAATCGGGGACTTTGGCACGTTCGCAGAGTAATGGGCTCTGGCTTAATTTGTTTTTCATTTTTACAGCGGTCGAACGGGTACCCGATCAGAATAGTGAAACTATTACTGCGACGGTCATATAGCAAAACAAAAATAACGAAAACAAAATGAGCAATTGCAGTTAATAGTGATTACAAAAATTTCGAACATTTTATTTAATTTAATTTAAAACTATATGCAGTTTTACTTTTTAAAAAATTCAATGTGTTTAATAGAATAATTAATAATAACTAAAAAGAATTTATGTATATTAAAAATAAATGTATAATATTTACATTTGCAAATTAAAATGTTATGCAATATCTTTTAAAATGTTAATTGCATTATTTGTGTTAATTATTCAAAATATAACATATAATTATAAATTATAATCATAAAGAATTTGGTATATATATATAACAAAAATAAATATATATGTTTACACTCTTAAATTAAAATTATATGCTACAATGCCTTTAAAAATGTTAATCATGTTATTTGTGAATTTTAAATTTACCATATCTTTAAATTTTTTTACCATATTTTTATATTTTTTTTTCAATGTTGAACGTATCATCTTTAACTAAAACAATTTTATAAGGTTATTAAATAAATTACTAATTCATCTACTTATTGCGTAAGTCGTAATCGTTGTTATTACCTATGTGTAACTCTATTTGTTATTGCTGTATTTACCGTCATATTCATGTATTCACTCTTTTCACCTATACCCTCTTTTCGTCGCGTCGACGGAACTTCTATGGTGAATGCCAATTGATGGTAGGGGGAGAATAGAAGTGAGGGGCAGGTACTCGTATAATGCACGTATATAATATTATTACCAGGCACATACATATACACACGAATTAAGATATGATGGTTGCCTAACGAGTTATGATTAAGTGACCGCCGAACTGACTCTTTGATTTGCAAACTAACACGCATGATCACTGGGACATTCTATCATCATAGAATTAATAAACGCGTTATCATCATTATCATTATCACTGGCTTTGACTTATGACCACGGCTATATATACTATGGTTGCGCAACGGCCTATATTGGGCTGTAGTTAAAAACATCCAAAAATGTTCTTATCAAAATACCTGCTTGCTGCTAAAGATCCTTGTGGATTATTTTTCTACTCATTCTTGCGACTATATATATACTTAGATGTATCTATAGCTGTGACTGTTACTATATATATTATTAATATCATTATTAATAATTCGTTGTGACGATGGGGGCGCTGTTTATAAGCAGGTAGTTCACAGAATATATGCAGGGTATTTGTCTAATTTGATAAGAACATTTCATTCCGTTTTTTCTAGTACCGTTGCGCAACCATAGTATCTATAGCCGTGCTTATGACCGCTAGCTATTAGTTGGCACTCGTGTCAGCTGATTTACAGTCAGAACCTGCGGTCACGTCTGAAATGCGTGTAACCAACAACTCATTGGGCAACCTTCATAATATTATCTTAAACCGTGTACCTACGTACCCTGTACGAGTACTCAGTGGCGTAACAAGGGTATGGTGAACTGTGCCTACGCCAGGGGCGCAAAATATGAAGGGCCGCAAATTTGTGCTTTATCCTAATATAGAAATAGCGTTAAGAATATTTCTCACTATTCCAGTAACAACTGCTAGTTGTGAAAGAAGTTTTAGTAAACTTAAACTAAAATAAAATTACTTATGATCAACTATTGGACAAGAGAGACTAACAAACATGGCAATTTTATCCATAGAACATGAATTTGCTAGACAAATTCTATATGACGAAATCATTGAGGAATTCTCTAGCCTTAAAGCAAGAAAAGAAAATGTTAAGTTAGAAATTTACATTGTAATAATAACTAATAATTAAATTTAAATAATGTTGTATTAACTAATTATATATATAAAAAATAAATGTTAAAAAATATCATCGTCAAATATTATCGTCAATGTTTTGATCGCTAAAAAGGCGCATTTTCCTAGTTTTGCCAGGGGCGCGCTAACGTGTCTTTCTACGCCAATGCGAGTACTTAATATAGTACTTAATAATATGCAACAGGCAGTTGGCAGCATGGCTGTAGATAGTGTGATCGCGTATCGGCCTATACCACACCATGTTCAATAGTAGCGTACGGAAGTTCTTATCTCAGGTACAAAAAAGTTGAGTATTAGTAGTGCTCCTCACGGATGTCAAGTAGAACTACTTAAGTTTTACCACATAAACTTTTTTTACATTTCTGAAATCAAATTAAAATACAGCATTTAAGTGACCTAGATGGCGCCAAAACGTGACTTTTCCGGTACATTTTTCGTACATTTGATAAGAACTGCCACTTTATCGTAGCTCGTTACGCAACCATACTATATATACAGCCGTGGTAGGCAGCAATAGGTTGCCAATACACTTACTTGCGGCATCAGTGAGCCACAGCCCGTACGGATACCACTTCCAGTAGATGTAGTAGTCGGCGTCCACGATCCACGGATAGTTCTCGAACGATATGGTGAACACGAACAGCAGATAGAACAGGTCGGACACGGCCAGGGCCGTCAGATATGTGCTGGTGGAGCTCTTCATCGGCTCCCTGGTGAGAACGACCACGGACAGCATGTTGCCCACCACGCCCACGGCCACGACGGCCGGAAGCAGCGCCTGTTGCGCCCAGAAATGCACCGCTTTCCGGAAGTAGCAATACTTGTGCAGGTCCTGGTCCAATAGTTCCGCGCAGTTCTCCATGGTCATCGGTGTCTACGCGAAAAGAAATCATCAACCGTACCTATTAGTATAATATAATATTGCAGTACGATTCATGCCTAATAACTCATAACAATGTGTTAATAATGCAACAATTTATTATTTATTCATTTGCCGAGAAGTATACAATACCCATGTATATACATAATTTGTAATAACATTATCCCGATTAGATAGGTATGCTAAGGAAAGTTGGATGGACAGAGTAACCAACGTTGAAGTACTGTAAAGTTTCTATGGAATAACATAGTCAGAAGATGGAACGAATGGACAGGCCATATCATAAGATACGAAGGATTGTTGAAATTGATAATATAAGGAACAGTAGAAGGAAAGAACCGTAGGGGTAGACTAAGATTAGAATTAATTAAACAGATAAGGACCAAGGATGTGACTTATATGTGGAAATTAAAAGGAAGGCGATCCAATCTACGGATTTAAACCATAGAGAGAGAGAGAGTGAGAGAGAGTTTCCACCGGAACACAGTGGTGGTTTGACAATTTTAGTTAACCGGGGCAGGCCTAAAATGTTCCACCCACCACTGCGCCCAAATTTGATATTTTACCAAAACTAAAATCAGTTTGATCGTGTTATTACTGTTATAATACATTACTATTTACTTATCATTGAAAATCGGATTTTCAGGTTTTTACATATTATATTTATTGGCTTTATGCAGCGCAACGAGGATGAAAAATATGGACGATTTATCCATTTATCTATGATAATATAATAAATTATTAATATTAGTAAACTTATAATTTTATTTATTTCAAAAAATGTCATTATTTTAAACGGTCCCACCGGCCATCATCCACCTATAATTTTGACCAAGCCAAAAGCCACAGTCTTTTGCTTCTGCCGGAACATATTATATTGTATTATGTTAGTTTAGTTTTATTTATCGACACGTTAAAATTATCACGCAATTTAATCGTTCCTTGGCGTTCGGTGTAACAATTGTAAGTTTTAAACATTTTTTACTATGTATAGCCAAATTGGTGTTAATTGACAAAACGAAAATGCAACTTCCGAGCACGGTGACCTTAACCATTAAATATTTGTTCGGTTCCATACTTTGTTTTTGAACTTTATTTGCGATAAACGTTAAATTAAGTTATGTTCAATATACGGTTAAAGATATAACGTTATAAATTAAGTGGCTTACCGAACATTTTACTAGAAAAACGTTAAAATTTTTTATGTTTTTGAATATTTCGCCAAAAAAACATTGAAAAGTTTTAAGTTCTTGAACGATATAGCTATTAAACGTTATAACGTTGTTCGTTCTTGAACATTTAATCAAAAGAACGTTTTGAAATAATACGTTCGTGAACATTTAAACAGAAGAACATTTTGAAATAATACGTTCATGAACATTTAAACAGAAGAACGTATTGAAATAATTTGTTCTTGAACATTTAATCAGAAGAATATTTTAAAATTAAACGTTCCCATTTGTTAATTGATATTGATTGTGAACGCGTATATTATACGTATATTGTGTGTGAATTGTGCGTACCTTTGACGTTTTGGATATTATATTATTATACTTTATCGGCTTATCGCTATCATGAGATTAATTTATTAA